>JADRCD010214677.1:0-10248 GCA_019843815.1 Montemys delectorum | reverse complement strand
AAATTGTCTTTTTAATTTCCCATAACTTTATTGCCTGGTTTCCAGAGGTCCATGATTACTAGGCCAGTCAGGCTGAGTGTAGCACAATACAACTTCCTAAATGCTTATGGTTATTCAGTATCTACAGACAATTGAGGCCAGATTGGAGCCATTGGCACTCGCATTAGCACATGACCCATTGGTATTGTCTCTATGGACTGACAGCTATCTGTTTTTTACATTGGTATTGTCTCTATGGACTGATGACTATCTTTTTTATGCATGTATGTTCACACATGTACATGTGCTGCTTCTCATGAAAAGAACAGTGAGAATATGTGGCAATTTTCTTAGTACCTTACCCTTTATGGACAAATCACATGGACTAGACTGTGTGTGTGTGTGTGTGTGTGTGTTTGTGTGTGTATGTGTGTGTGTGTGTGTTGGAAATATTCTGTTATTAGGTGTAATTCTGGTACAGTTGCAGCATATTGATATTTTCTTCATAAAATTTGTTCTGATCTTGAAATAGAACCTGCTGAGGCCTTAAACAAACCAGGACAATGTTATGTCCTTCCTGCTTACTAGTACAATTCAACTTCCATTCCCAAGCTGGCAGCCGTGAGTGTTTGTTCACTATTTCTTTGTCTTTAATTTTAAAGTATTTTGAGGTATTACCAAAAATTGGAATAACAACTTTCATTGAACAATGAAGAATCTTCAAAAAAGAAAGTCATGCAAAACAATGTGCAAAGTGACATTTTGGAATTTGTCCCAAAGAATCTTCATGACTAATTTTCAGACTCTCTCTCTCAAGAAGAGAAACCACGGAAGTATGATGATATGCAATGGGTGTGGAGACTTTATATGAGTCAGTCTTTACTTTTCAGAAAATTTGTCAGAAAAAAAAACAGCATTATAATCCAACAAAGTAATTGAGGTGAGATTTGGTTAAATGGCCTACATGATGCAGGAAAGTGAATTAGTCCAGGCCCAGAGCAGGAGTTCTCACTTCCAATGCTTTATAGAACATTCAGGGCTCCTGATAAACTTGTGAATCTTCTCCCTAGAACATGTGTGTTTGTGTATGTTCCTGGGTCATGAGGCGCATTTGGTAAAATATTCTGGATGGTATAATGTGATCCTTCTCCTATTGAGGCATCTATGGGCCCTAAAATGAATCCACAGGCCCCTGAGAGTCATTTTCTAGTCATTTGATGGACCCTAAAATGAATGCACAGGCCCCTGAGGGTCATTTTCTAGTCATTTGATGCAGATAAAGTTCTGTGGAAGGTATGCTAGTTTTTTAGACTAACAAATGCATAGTTAAAGGGTCAGAGAGAGACAATATTAAAATCCAAGTGCAATGGAGAGACTTCAAAGCACATGAGTAAGATCTTTGTACACATTCTAGTTCTAAAACACTGTAAAAGATTCTTGGTGAGAATTGCTATTAATTGAACTCAGATGCCGAAATGTCTTTCACCAAGTGATGGTGGTAGTATATGGGACCTTTGAGAGGTGATAGGTCATGAGGATGGTGCCCTCACATTAATGTGGGTGTCTTTATACTGTGGGTGTCTTATTAAAAAGATCAGAGTACATCCCTTTGAGAGCCACATAAGAACATAGCTATACAAAACTAAATACAAACAATAGAGTCTTATCCAGACTTTGAATCTGTCAGAGCTTGAATTTGGACTGTTTAACCTCTAAAACTCAGATGAATATGTTTCTGGTTTTGTTAATTTCTTTGTAATAAGGTACCAAAATTATAACATTTTTGTTAAAACAGACCAAGGCAAGAATCACAATGTTTCCTTGGGTGAGATTTTTGTGTGGTCAGAATTCCAATATTTAAATTGGCAGGTCAGGACGAGGCTTTGGCATTATTTCAGTAGACTATAGGAAAATAAGTAACTATGGAGAGAGAAGAAATTAGAAAAGAAGAACATACAGTTTTACCTTGGGAATATTTGGCCTAGTGAACCCATTTAGTGGTTCTCAGGACAAACTCCTTTGATGGTTATCTGGCTCTATCAGGATATGAGATTGGGGGACTTGTCTCTTTGTTTTAGTACATCTATAGAAAATGAAAATAAAAATATTAGTTAAGGGTTTCATGCTAGTTTAAATGATTTAAAGAACTGAAAACAGTATGTTATCTGTAATTGTTAGGTAATACTAGAAAAGAATAGCAATGGAAGCCAGATAATTTAAAATGACAAAATATTTTATGGCCTTATGTTAGTTTCTCAAATTATTATCAATATTGTTGATGCTATCATATCCAAGCTAATTGTGAAGATCCAAATATGAGAGACCAAGAAGGTTGGAGGGTTAAAAAGAAGCTGTAGGGGACAGGAAATACCTTATAATTTATAAGATAGACTTTCTTTGATTGAAAGATGTGGATTGGGTAGAAGAGGGTTAGTTAATTTGCATTCAACTTAAATTTGAGTTTTTCACATGAAGCTATTCTCCTGTGTGGGGTAGGATAGGATGGCGTGAGGATGTGTGCTTTATCTTCCACCACATGATATCAAATTTGAAATCATTATTTCTGAGTCTCCTGCTTCTGCTTGTTTCTGTGACAAACAGAAATATTTACAAATCTTAGTAATTATTTATTCAGTGACCCAAGAAAGAGTTGGTTGCTACAGTAATGTCCAAGTCCTGACTAGAAGTTACTTCAATGTTGAGTGCTCTGTCCTCTAGCCAGTGACTAGTAGCATCTCTCTAGCTCAGAGCATAGCCAACATCTCAGCCTAGGAATCCTCATTAGTGAGGGCAGCCTGAATTGTTCTTTCCATATGAACTCCGTATGAGAACCAAGATGAGTGCTGACAGGCAGTTCTCTTCTCAGCATGGACTTATACATAAGTTTTGATGTTGAATTTTAGAATCCAGCAGTCCTCACTTTATTAGTGAATTAACTGTAGGCAATTACTTAATTGGCCTTTTAATGTCAAGGTGCTTCTACCTGTAAGACTGAAAGGTATTTATCTTATTTAGGATGAAAATACTTTGGTAGTGTGAAATATAGTGATATCAATGTGGTTTGAAGGTCTCTGTTTATGATTAAGAAAAATTTAAGGTTTTCTTACTACAAGGAGCAAATTTTTCCCTTATCAGGAATGACAAAAATGAGGTGATGTAATCCACACATCCACTGCTTCTACATGGAAACCATCCCATCTCAGGATGGCTGGACATATCTGTTAGAATTTTTTTCTTAAGTAGTTTGGAGTATGAAGAGCCACTACTAATCTCTATTCTATAAAATGAAATATCTGTCTTCAATGTGGACCTCACTTTCTACTAGATGCCTATGTAAAGGATATGGAGAAGCAAGTCCTCTCTCTTTCCCTGCTTGTTTTCAGCATCGTTCATAAGTCCATCCTGGCAGAGGAGCCAGGATTCCAGGATGCTTCAGGATTCCAGCATGTATTGTAGATTAGCTAACACATCTAGCCTCTTAGA
Source organism: Montemys delectorum (assembly GCA_019843815.1). NCBI lineage: Eukaryota > Metazoa > Chordata > Mammalia > Rodentia > Muridae > Montemys > Montemys delectorum. The sequence goes on along the minus strand of JADRCD010214677.1, from coordinate 6,786 downwards.
CTGAGCCATTATTAGATTCTTGGACCTTCCGTTGGTAAATAATCATATTGGGGTAACTGGATCGCAGCCTGTAAGCCATGTAATAAATCTAATAAATATTATCATCCTATAAGTTTTGTTCTTCTACAGAACCCTGACTAATCACACCCAGAGCACGAATGACTGCATCAGTCCTAGGTGCATGATTGTCTGAGCCTACTCGAAGTCGGCTCTCTCTATCTAGCTTCCAAAGTGACAAAAATCCCGTGCTTCTGTTATAGCTGGATCTGGTGTGTGTCCTATATGCTCACGTTTTAAACAGTTTCCCCCTAGCTAGTGTTGCTTCTTAGCAATCTGTGGAACCTTTAGAAAGTGGGAAAGGCCTGGCTAGAAGAAGTATGCTTTTTAAAAACCTTCTACCCAAAATATGTCCTGCTGACAAGATGTTCGGGGACAAAGATGAAGCAGAAATGAAGGGAGTGGCCAACCAATGACCAACCCAAATTGAGCCCTATCCCATAGGCCAGAAACAACCCCTGACACTATTACAGGATACTGTTTTGCTTACAGACAGGATCCTAACATAACTCTACTCTGAGAGGCTCCACCCAGTGGCCAATAGAAATAGATGCAGAGACACATAGCCAAATATTAGATGGAGGTTTAGGAGCCTTGTGGAAGAGCTGGAGGAAGACGTGGGAGACCAGAAAGGGATAGGGACTCCCCGGGAAGACCAACAGAGTCAACTATCCTGGACCCTTGATGGCTCTCAGCAACTGAACCACCAACCAAAGAGTGAGACTCCACTGCAATTAGCCCCCTACCCCTGCACATATGCAGCAGATGTTCATCTTGGTCTTCATTCAGGTCCCCCAACAACTGGCGAGGGAGTTGTCCCTGAGTCTATTGCCTGCATATGGATCCAGTTCCCCTAACTGCTCTACCTTGTCTGGCCTCAGTGGGAGAGGGTGCGCCTATTCCTACGGTGACTTGAATGTAAGGGTAGAGTGAAACCAAGTGGGACCTCTTCTTTCTCAGAGAAGGGGAGAGGAATGGGGGGAAGAGCTATGTGAGGGAACTGGGAGGAGGGGAACCTAAATTAGGATGTAAAGAGAATAGATAAACAAATGAAGAAAATACAGCTACCATGGTACCCCTGGTTCCATTTGCATTCTTTGTTTCTTGGTCTGCTGCCATCGGATCTGGTCCTAGCATATGCTCACATTGAGGTGGAGTGAGCCATTTCTAGCCACCAAGGGAAGTTGTGAATTCTTTGAGACACTCTTACCACTTGTGATATACTCTCTGAAGTAATGTGTCGAACAAACTTTTCCTCCTATGAGTTGTTTCTGTCAACTACTTTAGTCAGAGTCATGCACAAAACCATAAATACATGTATATGTATTGAAAAAATTAAAAAGTGACTAATACAGTTTCACAGAAAACTGTGGCTGTGAATCTTAACATAGTAAATTAACTTGTTTTTCTGTTATTTTTATATACTAGTTCAGTTTATAAAAAGCAAATTCAGTTTTTTAGAATGCCAATTCTGTTTTCCTAAAGATTGATAAAAACTTTAATTTATTGTTGATATTTGAAAATATTCTGCTTATTAAGGGATTCTCTTCCTACTCCTTACTAATAAATAGTAAATGGAGAAAAATGAGTTTATATCAAAGTTCATAAAATTACTTTCATAAAAGATAAGTATATAGGTTTAGAGAGACAGATATGCATTCGACTGGCTATTTTATGCACAGTTTGTAGGTGATGTAGATTGAAGAAGAATACTGAGAGTAGGAAATAAGGGCTGGATATGTGTCTCAGCAATTAAAAACATTTGGGGTCTCACTTAGGGAAACAAACCACTCTTACGGGTAGACCAGAAGGCCAGTAATAGATGGCCAACAGCAAATGAATTCATAGGCATTTTAAGAGGTCCGTTGTCTGATAATGTGTCAGGGATTTTCTTTTTAATAAAAATTTATTATCTTATTTTTTCTTTTCTCTTTTACCCTACAGTTCCTTTGCATATGTTTTATAGTTTCCAGTTCAGTGTTTTTATGGGATTCCTGAAGTTCTCTGCATCTTCATCAATTTCTTGTGCCTTTTCTTGGGCTCTTTTTCTTCTGTTTTTTTGTCCTATTCTCCTATCTTAGTTTTGTTTATCTTATTTTATTTTGTTATCATCATCCCTTAGAATCCTGTTTGTTTTCTAATGAAAGACATAAAGGATTTAGGAAGTGGGAAGGAACTAGGAGGAATAGAGGGAGGGGAAACCATAATAAAAACATATGATATGAGAAAAAAATCTATTTTCAATAATAGGAAAATGGTGCAGCATGCTTTAAAGCACATTCCATCTGTCCCATGATAGAAGACAGTGTTCCATTTGCTGCTTTGAAAGGGGATTTTAAGTTTGGTCATAATTCCAGTAATTTTTTGCTAGCTTTTCTTTCTTCTAAACATTTTCCAAAGTCTTAGATAAAGAAAAGGTATTAGAAGAAAGTTTTATATGAAGTTTGAAAAATATCTGATTTTGGATACTCATGTGACCCATCATTAGACTTAAAAGTATTACCTTGCTAGGTATAATTCACAAAGCTACAAATCTTAAGCATTAAAAAAGAACACTTGCTTTATCCCTCTCAGGATGGTTTTTCTAGTTATATCTATTTATTTCTAGTTACATCTGCAAATTTCATGGTATCCTTGCTTTTAATAATGGTATAAAATTAGATTCTGTAAACATACCACATTATCTACTCTTCATTTGAGGAACACTTAGGTTGTTTCCAGTGTCTGTCTATTATGAATAAAGCTACTATGAAGATAGTTAATTGAGCAAATGTCCTTATTGTATAGTGGATCATCTTTTTGTTATATGCTCAGGAATGGTATAGCTTGGTCCTGAGGTAGAATGATTCCAAATTTTCTGAGAAACCACCCAATTGTTTTCCAAAGTGGTTTTTCAAGTTTGCATTCCCACCAGAATTGGAGGAGTGTTTCACTTGCTCCCCATCCTTGCCAGCAAGTGCTGTCACTTGAGTTTTTGTGTTCGGCTATTCTGATGTGTGTAAGGTAGAATTTCAGGGTCTTTTTGATTTGCATTTTCCTGATGACTTAAAGAAATGTTGAGCATTTCTTTAAGAGCTTCTTGGCCATTAAATATTCTCTGAGAATTCTCTGTTTAGTTCTGTACACCATTTTTTAATAGGTTTGTTTGGTTCATTGGTCTCTAATTTCTTGAGCTCTGTATATATTTTGGATATTAGCCCTCTGTTAGATGTAGGGTTGGTGAAGATCTTTTCTCATTTGGTAGGCTGCTGTTTTTTCTTATTAATGATGTCTTCTGCCATATAAAAGTTTTCCCCATTTATTATTCTAATTTTTTTTTATCTTACTGCCTGAGCTGTTTGTGTTCTGTTCAGGAAGTTGTCTCCTGTGTCTATGCATTCAAGGCTATTCCCCACTTTTGCTTCTATGAGATTTAGTGTACATGGTTTTCAACCCACCCACAAAACATTTGACTCACAATTTGTCCTGCCTACAAGATGTGCAAGTATAAAGATGGAGCAGAAATTGAGGGAACAGCCAAAGCATACCTTGCCCAATTTGAGACCCATGCCATGAGAACAAGCCCATTAATGATATTCTCCTATACTTGCAGACAGGAGGCTAGCATAGCAGTTTTCTGACAGGCTTCACTTAGAAGCCAATGGAAACAGTTGCAGAGACAAACTTTGGGCTGAGCTCAGGGAGAGGAAGAAGAAGGATCAGAGGGGCCAGAGGTGTCAAGGACACCATAAGAAAACCAACATAATCAACTAGCCTGGGCCCATATGTCTTTATCTATATGTGCATATGTGTATATATGTATATGTGTAAAGTGCTTGGAGTTTTGCTTCCATCATTCAGTATGTGCATGTATACGTGTTTACCTGTATGTCTATCTGTATGTCTGCATGTATGTATGTATGCATTTTGTATGTGGGAATTTGCTGGAACTTGTCTTTATTTCAACTATTCTCTCTCTCTCTCTCTCTCTCTCTCTCTCTCTCTCTCTCTCTCTCTCTCTCTCTCTGTGTGTGTGTGTGTGTGTGTGTGTGTGTGTGTGTATGTGTGTATTTGAACCCCTACATGCTTTTCATTCTCTAGTCAGTGGCCCCCACCCTGAAATGTCAAAGCTGCTCTTCGGCATGGATTACCAAAGAATTTTGCACATATAGATTTTTAGAAAAAAAATGTGGATTTACTGAAAATATTGTATAGCTTTGATCTAGATATTATCCAGATGCTCCTAAATTTGAGGCCATCTTGGATATTTTTAATTAATTAATTAATTTACTTTTTTATACTCCAGATTTGATCCCCCCATCCACCCCTTGACTGTTTCACATCCCATACCTCCTCCCCACCACTGTCTCCACATGGATGTCTCCATCCCCCACCCCACCTGACCTCTAAACTCCCTGGAGCCTCCAGTCTCTTGAGGGTTAGGTGCATCATTTCTGAGTGAACACAAACCCGGAAGTCCTCTACTGTGTGTGTGTTGGGAGCCTCATACCAGCTGGTGTATGCTGCCTGGCTGGTGGTCCAGTGTCTGAGAGATCTCTGGGGTCCAGAGTAATTGAGACTGCTGGTCCTCCTACAGGATCGCCCTCCTCCTCAGCTTCTTTCAGCCTTTCCCTAATTCAACCACCTGGGTCATCAGCTTCTGCGTGTTGGTTGGGTACAAATTCCTGCATGTGATACTTTCAGCTGCTTCTAGAGTATGGTCATACTAAGTCCCTTTTTGTGAGCTCTCCATAGCCTCAGTAATAGTGTCAGGCCTTAGGACCTCCCCTTGAGCTGGATCCCACTTTGGGCCTGTCGCTGAACCTTCTTTTCCTCAGGCTCCTCTCCATTTCCATCCCTGTAGTTCTTTCAGACAGGAACAATTATAGGTGAGAGTTTTGACTGTGGGATGACAACCCCTTCCTCATTTGATGCGCTATCTTCCTGCTGGAGGTGGGCTCTATAAGTTCCCTCTTCTTCCTCTAAGGTCCCTCCATTTGAGCACTGAGAGTCTCTGACCACTCAAGGCTCTGGTGCATTCTGGAGGGTCCCTATACCTTCCTACCTTCTGAGGTTGCCTGTTTCTATTCTTTTTGCTGGCTCTCAGGGCTTCAGTCCTTTTTCCTCACCTGATACCAGATCAGGTTTCCCTCTCCCCGGCACTAATCCCCCCATCCACTTTTGCTCCCAGGTCCCTCCCTCCCTCCACACTTGTGATTGCTTTCTTCCACCCAAGTGGGACTGAGGCATCCTCACTTGGGCACTTCAGTTTGTTGACCTTGTTGAGTTCTGTGGACTGTATCTTTGGTATTCTGTATTTTTAAAAATTTTTTTTTTGGCTAATACCCACTTATTAGTGAGTACATATCATGCATGTCCTTTTGGGTCTGAGTTACCTCATTCAGGATGATATTTTCTAGTTCCATCTATTTGCTTCCAAATCTCAGGGTGTCCTAGTTCTTAATAGCTGAGTAGTATTTTGTAGGTAAATGAACCATATTTTCTGTATCCATTCTTCTGTCATGGGACACCTGGGTTGTTTCCAGCTGGGTATCACACATAAGACTACTATGAACATTGTGGAACACGTGCCCCTCTGACATGGTAGGGCATCTTTTGGGTATATTCCCAAGAGTGGTATAGCTGGGTCTTCAGGTAGATCTATTTCCAGTTTTCTAAGGAACCTCCAGATTGATTTTCAGAGTGGTTGTACCAGTTTGCAATCCCACCAGCAATGGAGGAGTATTCCTCTTTCTCCACACCTTGCCAACATGTGCTGTCACCTAAGGTTTTGATCTTAGCCATTCTGTTTGGTGTAAGGTAGAATCTCAGGGTCATTTTGATTTGCATTTTTCTGATCACTAAGTACTTTGAACATTTCTTTAGGTGCTTCTCAGTCATTCAAGATTCCTCAGTTGTGAGATTTCAGTTAAGTTCTATAACCTATTCTTGATTGGGTTGTTTGGTTTTTTGGTGTTTAGCTTCTTGAGTTCTTTTTATATATTGGATATTAGATCTCTATCAGATGTAGGGTTAGTGAAGAATGTTTCCCAATCTGTAGGTTCCCATTTGTCTCATTGACTATGTCCTTTGCCTTACAGAAGCTTTCCAGTTTCATGAGGTCCCATTTATCAATTCTTGATCTTAGAGCATGAGCCATTGAGTTCTGTTTACAAAATTTCCTCCTGTGCCAATGAGTTCAAGGCTCTTTCCCACTTTCTCTTCTATTGGATTCAGTGTATCTGGTTTATGTTGAGGTCCTTGATTCACTTAGACTTGAGCTTTGTGCAAGGTGACAAATATGCATCTATTTTCATTTTTTCTACATACAGATAGCTAGTTAGACTACCATCATTTATTGAAGATGTTTTCTTTTTTCCTTTGTATATTTTTGGTGTCTTTCTCAAAGATCAAGTGTCTGTAAATGTGTGGTTTTATTTCTGGGTCTTCAATTCTATTCCATTCAGCAATGTGTCTGTCTCTATACCAGTACCATGTAGTTTTTATCACTATTGCTCTGTAGTAAAGCTTGCAGTCAGGGATAGGGATTCCCCCAGTTGTTCTTCTGTTGTTAAGAAAAGCTTTCCCTATTCTGTTTTTTGTTGTTGTTGTTGTTGTTGTTGTTTTTTGCCTTTCCAGATCAATTTGAGAATTGCTCTTTCCATGTCTTTGAAGAATCGTTGTTGGGATTTTGATGGGGATTGGATTCAATCTGTAGATTGCCTTTAGTAGGATGGCAACTTTTACTAC
>JADRCD010214676.1:0-13788 GCA_019843815.1 Montemys delectorum | reverse complement strand
CTCTCTCTCTCTCTCACACACACACACACACACACACACACACACACACACACACACATGCATACTCTCACCAAGCTTCTCCAGAACCATTCTGTTCCATCCTAAAACATGACCCAGAAGTTCACGTGTTTAACTCTTTGTCCCGCTTATTAGACTGAGTGGTCTATGAAGCCAAGAAACCTTTTAGTGACCTAAATACATGCAGAGACCTCACAACAATTCAACATGGGTTTGTCCAAGTGTGGGGAAGGAAATTATAAGGCACCAGGTTTGGCTCGATGGAAACAAAGCCAAAAATTTACAAAGTACTGTTTAAAGCAGAACTAAGTGCTAGTAAATTAACCATGGCTAAAGCTAAAGGGTTTTTGACCGAAGGTTTTCATCTAAAGGGTTTCTTACACTGTAAGGAAATTTGGTTTGTCCATCAATGATGACCATTGACTCTAACATTTAATACCAAAATTTAATTCTGGTTCTACTTATGGTTTTTTATTGAGTGTGTGTGTGTTTATTTTACTTGTTTGTTTGTTTATTCTTTTATGTGTATATGCACGTGCCTAAGTGTAAGTACATTCACCACAGCATGCAGAAGCCAGAAGAGGTTAGAAGAGTTACACTGTCCCCTGGACCTAGAATTACAGATGATTGTGAGCCAGCATGGGAATGCTTGGAACCACACTTGGGTCTTTTGCAAGAGCTGTAAGCACTGTAACTGCTGAGCCATGTCTCCAGCCCCATGTACATGTTCTTCTAAGAGCTGTATCAAGGAATCCCAAATGATCTACTGTCCCTCTTCCTTGTGGCTCCTCTCATTGAGGCCCCCTGGATCTTCCTTCAAAATTCTAAGCAGAGGCTAGAAACCAGGTTCTACTTCCCTTGCAGGGTATGAACATAGATTCCTTCCTTCCTTCCTTCCTTCCTTCCTTCCTTCCTTTCTTCCTTCTTTCCTTCCTTCTTCAACAGAACACAGTAAAGTTTGAAGACATGTTCTTATGAACATGAAAAAATGACTGCTTTTGTGTTTACTAGGTTCTTGAGCGCTAACGACTTTACTTCACTCATCAGTTGCTGCTCCTTTAGTGGGCTCTCCCTGCTATTTTTCTTGCTTTTCTCTGCTTGTTTACTTATTTCTTTTATATCTACGGTTCCCATTAAGTCTTCACAATAGCCTATAACTCAAAGGAAAGAATTTTTTGCATCGTATGAGATTAGACGAAAAGCATTTCCTTTCAATATTATCAGGAGAAATTTTTCCGGCAAAAGATTTTTTCCCCCCTCTTCCTTTGGACTTTGGGTTTTCTATCAGGATTTTTGCAATTATCCCACAGTTATCAGCCGCCCCTCAAGGCCAAATCGAATTACTTTGTGCTTATCACCAACCTTTAGCATTTCTTTCATATTGTTGGGATCTAATTAGAGGCAGTTCTTTCCTAAGTAACGTTTCAAAACCATCCCCTGAAAGCCTGAATACCCGCTGCTGCCTCCTCTGTCTCTTCTCGCGGGTTCTCCCACCACTGCAGCTCTAGCTGAACCGCAGTGAAGGCTGCAGAGTGGCAGGGATGAAAGCACAGCCCGTGTGCGAAACCCAAATTGAAATCACAGAAGGCAGGATTCACACTGCTAATTGTTGCTTAGCAATAATACGCAGAACACGCTAATGGAACAGTGGCTCCGGAGCCTGAGGAGGCTGCTTCCACGCTGCAGTAAATCAGGGCATTAGAAAGCCCACAGAAGTGCCAAGTAAAGGGATTCCATCACTCAGCAGCGCAAAGAAAGCCCTGCCTCCCTACTTACTGCTCGGTTGAAAAGAAAGCCCCCTTCACCCATTAGACAGTCCTGTTACAGATGCGCGGAGGCGCTGATTGTCCCAAAGTAGTCCCTGGTGAATTGGCTTGTGCCTCCGAGAAGTAGTCGTGTTTTCGTTTCTCCGTTAAAAATATTCTCAGTGCGACTAGACGTGAAAACCCCAGTTCTTCCTTCGTTAAAGGAATGAGCTGGATGGGCTCCTGCTGCCACAGCCCCCCACCGTGTGGACTCTTTGGGTGCTATGAATATTAATGCTTGTACCTCCAGTACTCAGGAACAAACAAGCTTGAGCACACGGGACTAAGCCGGAATGAACAAATCTAAGAACAGCTTTTCCTGGCATTCAGTTTGGCTCACCTGTGGCTTTAGTTTGGAGTTTGGTTTTGAGAGGGCTTCCAAAATAACTTGGTCCAGGGTGGCTGTGAAGGAATCTGAGCTTACCCCTGGTCTCCAGCTTCCCCGGCTACATGTAAATGAGTAGATTGATGCACAGGGAAGATATCTGGAGATTAAATAAATAAAAGCTGGTTCCACGGTACATCATTTTTTTTCTTTTATTGAAAATAGATTTTTTTTTCATACAGTATATTCTGATAATGGTTTCCTTTTTCTTACTCCTCCCAGTCCCCCCACATCTCCACTCCCATCTGGATCTATGCCCTTTCTGTCTCTAATTAGAAAATAAACACATATCTAAGGGATAATAATAAAATACAAGAAGATAAATTAAAATGAATCAGAATAGGACAAAACCAAACAAATAGAAGAAAAAGAGCCAAAGGAAAAAAACAAAGAAATATAGGTGCAAAACACACATTCACGCACATAAGAAGCCCATTAAAAACACAAAACTGGATGCCATAAAATATACGTGAAGGACCTACCCTGTTTTGTTTTTTAAATATGCTCTAACTCAATGTTACGGAGACAAAGAAGCCCTAAAAATACCTTTGAGTTTGTTTTGTGCTGGCTATGTAATGCTGGACATGGAGCCTGTCCTTAAGAGCAGTTTGTTTCTCCAGTGAGACTTCCTTGAAAAAATAATAATAATTTTCCATTTGCAAGTGAATATCAGTTGGAGATTGCTTCTGGGTAAGGGATGGAGGCATGCGTCCACTTCTTCTTTCAGCTCTAGAACCCCATCTGGTGCAGACAGGTGCAGGCCCTGTGCATGCTGCCCAGTCTCTGTGAGTCCATGTGTGTGTCCGTGAGTCCATACATGTGTCCGTCATTCCTTCTGTGTTGAGAAGGCCTTCTTTCCTGGGTGTCCTCCATCTCCTCTGACTCATACATACTTTCTTCCTCCTCCTTTGCCATTTCCTGAGCTCTGAGGGGAGGGAGCCGATGGAGACATTGCTTTTAGAACTGAGTGTTCCAGGGTCTCTCTGTCTCTATGCATAGTTCCTGGCTGTGGGTCTCTGCGTCTGTTCTCATCTCTTGCAGGGGGAAGCTTCTCTGAGGATGACGAAGCAGGACACTGAACTGTGAGTGTCTCAGAATGGCATGAGGAGTCGTTTTATTTCTATGTCCCTTTAGCAGAACAGAAGTCTTTGCTTTTACCCTAGGTCTCTGGACTATCTAGTCTCAGGATCTTGGTAATTCAAATAGTGTCAAGTATAGGCTCCCGCTCATGGAGTAGGCCTTAAATCAAGTCAAATATTGCTGAGTTACTCCCACAAGCTTTGTGCTACCCTGCTGCACTAGTGTATCTGATATCTAGCAGCTAGATCACTGTTGTGGACAGAAGGGTTTGCAGCTGAGTTGGTGTTCACACTTCACAGAGAACCTTCTAGTACACTGAACTGTACATAGATTTAAAGAAAACTTATACAATAAAAATAACAAGTACTCTTTGGCTCTCCGAGGTGGGGAGGGGTGAGTGGGAGGGAAGCGGAAGGGGGCGAGGGAGAGAAAGAGATTCTTGTATGTGGATGATAAGAATGTTGGCAAGTCAATCCAGCATTGCCCTCCCTTAGCCTCTCTCTTAGGAACACTTTGCTGAGCCTGTCTCCGTGACCTGGTCTTTGCTCTGTGTCCCAGCCCAAACAAATGTCCTAACAATGTTCTTCTCACTTGTTTTTTTCTTTTTTTTTCTTTTTTATTAGATATTTTCTTTATTTACATGTAAATTTTTCCTTTCCCAGGTTCCCCTCCAAAAAAACAAACAAACAAGCAAAAACAACAAGAACAAACCCCTTTTGCCTCCCCCCTCCCCATGGCTGCCACCCCACCCTCTCCCACTTATTGGCCCTGGCATTCCCCTACACTGAGGCACAAAACCTTCACAAGGCCGAGGTCCTTTCCTCCTATTGATGATCGAATTTTCAATCCTCTACTATACACACGCTGCCAGAACATTCAGTCCCACCCTGTATAGTCCTTGATTGATGATTGGGTCCCTGGGAGCTCTAAGGGTACTAGTTAGTAATTGTTGTTCATCCTAAGGGGCTGCAAACCCTTCAGCTCCATAGAACCTTTCTCTAACTCCTTCATTGGGGACCGTGTACTCAGTTCAATGAATGGCTGTGAGCCTCTACATCTGTATTAGTCAGGTATTGTCAGAGCCTCTCAGGAGATAGCTCACTTATTAATAGCACATCAAAGATACCACACGAGAGCCAATCAGGGACAGTCAAGTGACTTTATCAAACTCAAGGGTTTTCCCTGCCCTCAAGGTTGCCACAAATATGATATGTATATACAAAGGCCCCCAGACTTTAAGAAGTGTGGCAGCTCCAACTCTTAGGGAACATCAAAAGGAGGGGACAGAAAAGAATGAAGGAGACAAAGGATAGGGAGGATGGCCTGTGTCTTAGTCAGGGTTTGTATTCCTGCACAAACATCATGGCTAAGCAAGCTGGGGAGGAAAGGGTTTACTCAGCTTACACTTCCACACTGCTGTTCATCACCAAAGGACTGGAACTCAAGCAGGTCAGGAAGCAGGAGCTGATGCAGAGGCCGTGGAGGAGTGTTCCTTACTGGTTTGCTCAGCTTACTTTCTTATAGAACCCAAGACTATAAACCCAGGGATGGCACCACCTGCCATGGTCTGGGCTCTCTCCCCTTGCTCACTAATTGAGAAAATGCCTTACAGCTGGATTTCATGGAGGCATTTCCTCAAGGGAGGCTCCTTTCTCTGTGATAACTCCAGCCTGTGTCAAGGTAACACACAAAACCAGCCAGTACAGCCTGAAAGGCTGTCTTACAGGCATGATAGAGTCATGACATTCATGAAGTCACACAAGCGGCAGTTCCATACAAGGATCCACACATGACTTTGGCCAGTAATTACAAAGGGAAGGACTCATGAGGCCCTTGTTCAGAGGAGCTAATTGAAGGTGAGGGCTGCTAGAACAGAGGAAATCATTGTTTTCAGTGATGTGGCCAGTGGTGAGTTACCCATGTTCCATGTAAGTGATCCTATTTAAATCCATTGGGTCATAAATTGAAATTTTAAAAAGACATAAAAGAGGGATGGAGCCATAGCAAAAAGAAGAAGGAGCTAGTGGGGTGGTGGGAAGGAGATGAAGAAGAAGAAAAGAAGGAGAAGAGAAGGAAGAGGAGGAAGAAGAGGAGGAGGAGGAGAAGAAGAAGAAGGAGGAGGAGGAGGAGGAGGAGGAAGGAGGAGGAGGAGGAGGAGGAGGAGGAGGAGGAGGAGGAGGAGGAGGAAGAAGAAGAAGAAGAAGAAGAAGAAGAAGAAGAAGAAGAAGAAGAAGAAGAAGAAGAAGAAGAAGAAGAAGAAGAAGAAGAAGAAGAAGAAGCCCACAGAATAATGGGCAAGAAAGCAAGAATTCCCTGGATGCCCAGAGAAGATAACATATCAAGAAGTGCAGTGGCTGTGGTGGCTAAGCTAAGCTGATTTCCAGCAAGGAACCAAAAATCCAAGGAAGATTGCAAACATGAGACTGAGGCCAACAATGGCTGTAGGATGATGCTGATCACTAAGGATGCAGGCATGGGCATCGCTAAGGATACAGGCATAGACATCACTAAGGATACAGGCATGGGCATCACTAAGGATGGAGGCATGGGCCATCACTAAGGATACAGGCATGGGCATCGCTAAGGATACAGACATGGGCCATCACTAAGGATACAGGCATGGGCATCACTAAGGATACAGGCATGGGCATCACTAAGGATACAGGCATGGGCATCACTAAGGATACAGGCATGGGCATCGCTAAGGATGAGCTAGACATAGTTTTAAGTTTAATCTTACATTGATGTCAGGGTAAGGGGACTCTTTAGGAAGTCCCAGAGACCTGGGGTTGGGAAGATTCCCAGGAATCAATGAGGGTAACTTTAGCTGAGACTCACAGAAGTGGGAATATGGAACCTGAAGAGGCCGCCTCCTGAAGCCAGGCAGGACCCCCAGTGGAGGAAAAAGGAAGCCAACCCACCCACAAAACTTTCAATCCAAAATTTTTCCTTTTTAAACGAAATTCAGGGAGAACTATACAGCAGAAACTGAAGGAGTGGCCAACCAATAGCCACCCCAATAACCAAACCCATCCTATTGGGAAAACACCAATCCCTGACACTATTAATGATACTCTGTTATGCTTGCAGACAGGAGCCTAGCACAACTGTCCTCTGAGAGGCTCTGTCCAGCAACTAACTGAAACAGACAGATACCCACAGCCGAACATTGGACAGAGGTCGGAGACTCTTAAAGAAGAATTAGGGGAAGGATTGAAAGCCCTGAAGAGGATGGGAACCCCACATGAGGACCAATAGAGCCAACTAACATGGACTTCTGGGGTCTTCAGAGCCTGAGCCACCAACCAAAGAACCCAAACAGGCTAAATGAGGCCCTCAGCCTATATGGAGCAAACATGCAGCTCAGTCTCCATGTGAGTCCCCTAACAACTGGATAGGAGGCTCTTCCTAAAGTTGTAGCCTGACTGTTCCCCAACAGGGCTGCCTTGTCTGGCCTCAGTGGGAAAGAATGTGCCTAATCCTGCAGAGACTTGATGTTCCAGGGTTGGAGGATACTTGGGGGCACCACCCTCTCAGAAGAGAAAGGGAGGGTGGGAGAGGGTCTCTGGGAGAAGGAACCAGGGGGGCAGTGTTTAGTATGTAAATAATATACATACATATATACATACATACATACATACAGATATACATACATACATACATACATACATACATACATACATACATACATACATAAAATCATTGCCGTCCTAATCTGGATTTCATTGCTGTGATAAACACCATGACCACAAAGAGCCTGGGTGGGGAAAGGGCTTGCTCTGCTTACAGGTTACGGGTCTGTCTGTCATTGAGGGAAGTCAAGGCAGGAACCCAGGTGTAGGAACTGAAGCAGAGACCACAGAGGAACATGCTTCCTCTGGCTTGTTCAGCCGACTTTCTTATATAGTTCACACCCACAACCCTAGAAACAGCACATCTATAGTGGGCTGGGCACTCCCCTTGATTGCACAATTAGCAATCAAGAAAACGTCCCGCAGACATGGCCACACACCACGTGGAATGCCTTATTTGAGGATCCTCTTCCCAGGTGTGTCAAGTTGACATCTGAAGCTAACTATGACAGATGTTATGTCCAAAATAGAGACGAATAAAAACTGATGCTATGCATCTTAAACTAAGTCATTTATTTTGTAAATCTTCCTACTTGGTTTTCCCTCAGTAACAATCGGTTATTCCATAGGTTTAGCATATAGAAATTTCCTGATGCTCTTTTTCTTAGTACTTTTACTGACATATAACATACATTACAACATGAACCAATTTTAATCATGTTACTCAGTACATTTTTTTATTCATGCCATATATACCCATGAAATCACTATACAGTCAAAACATTCCCAGAACTCCAGAATGCTCTCACATTCAGTACTGTCCCACATACCACCACCTCTCTGTTGTCTCCTATAGCACATTATCTTTGACTGTAGCTTAACTTTATAGAAATGACACCAAGCAGTATTTCACTCATAAAAGAATTTTTTAAAGCTTGTGTGTATGTGTCTGTGCTTGAATGCATGTGTATGAATCACATGTATGCAGGTACCTGTATATTCCAGAAGAAGGTGTCAGATCTCCTGAAACTAGAGCTGCCCTGTAGGTTCCATGAAGCCTCCACAATAGGACAAGAGTTTTTAACTGCTGGGCCATCCCTCCAGGCTCTATTTTACTCTGTGACATCTACCATCTGAACAAACATGAGCAAGCTGGTGTGAACATGTGTGTCTTTTTGTGGACCTGAGGACAATTTCTGTTGGGCATGTGTATATGTGTGTGTGTGTGTGTGTGTGTGTGTGTGTGTGTGTGTATGTGTGTGTGTATATATATATATATATAGTTTCAACAGATACTATCAATTATTCAAGTGGTTTTACCAAACTATGTACCCACAAGAGATGTGTTCAGTAAATACTTGCCAGAAACTGATATTAATAGTCTTTTAATTGTAGCTATGTTGGTTTTTGAACCACCTGAACACACCTGAAAAGAATTTGTGGTTTCCTTAATTTGTAGTTTCCTAATTGCCAGAGATGTTAAGCATTGTCAATATGTTCATTGGCTTCCTGTAAAAACAGTCTTTTAACAGACGCACTCTGGGTGGGGCTAGGGGTCTCAGTTGACCACGATAGAAGTTGGATAACATTAAGGCCTCAAAGAGTCTATAGCCTGACTAGCAAAAAATTCTGGCCGTTGAACTAGCAATGATTAAACCAAGAGAAAATGTGTGAGGGAAGAAATACCAACTGTTGGGTAAGATGAACTCAAACATCCCTGCCAACACTGGCATGTACCCCAGAGATTCAATCAGTGAAAAGCAGAAACCAAGAAGGAAGCAAGTCAGAAGGCCAACCTTTACCTTGTGAGTGTCTCTTGTGCACCAAGGCCAGTACTCAGCCTTTGCATGCATTATTTTATTTAACTCTACTCCATAATCATGAGGGAACTACTAACTGTATTTATTATTGATGGCTGCAGGATATTTCCGCAAACTTGGAGTTTAAGACAATGCACACATACTATCCTATAGCCAGAGTCTAGGAGAGATGTGGGCTATAATCAAGGTATGGATAAGGGCTGAGTGTAGGAGTCTCTGTTTAGAGAGCTCAGCTTCCAAGATCTCACAGCTGCTAGCAGTACTGAGTCCCTAGTGGTCCTCAGTTGGCTTTTGGTCACTCTTGTGGCTTTGCCATGTAACCCTCTGTATGTAACAGCCTGTTCTCAACATGGCAGCCTGTTTTTTTTTTTTTCAAACTGGCAAAGAAGATGGCATCATTATGTATATGAGAGCCTGTGTATTCTATAACCTTTAAAGCACCCTGTCTGTTAGGAGCAAGCCAACATGCGACCTGATCCCACTCAGAGGTAAGAGTGGTATAGTAGAACACAGACGCCAAGAGAAGGTACCTACCTCACTACTCTCTCTTCACCAGCAAAGAGTGACTAGGAAAAGTAACAGCAAATTGCCAGACAATAGCTAAGACAGGTGTATCTAAATGTAGGGTTTGCCTTCTTAGCCAGAGAGCACCAGCAAAAGGATCCAAGAAAAGTGGTACTAAGCTGGAACTGGGGGAGGAGGGAGACTCAGAATGAGCAAAGGAGCCACATAGAGCCAAAGGGTGGGTATGTTGGGAAGGCAAGGAGACCGTAGATAAAGAATGTGCTGTGTATCTGGGTGAGTGAAGACAGGAAAGAGTAAACAACAGAAATCATCGTCAGTCTAGAAAGTCAGAGAGAGACACAACAATACGATGCGGTATTCAGTAAGGAATTGCTATAAGTTTGCAAGCACAGCCCTTAAAATGTTAAGATGAATTACGCATCACAGCTTCATCCTAATCAATACATATTTGCAATTTCACAGAAAAATAAATCTTGATGGTGACTGAAGTAGATATCATCTCTACTTGGCAAAGCCTTCTAAAGTGTAGCTATAAATGATTTAAACAAACACTGTGTTACCCTGGGAATATTTCTCATGGAAGCCCTAAATGGAAGACTTTGCAATACAGAGAGTAGGGTTTTTTTTTTTTTTCAAGAGTCCTGCTACAATCTCTAAAACCTTCAGTTGTAAAGCCTGTGCTTGGTGCTTTTGGTACTTCCTGACAGTGGTGAGCCAGGAGATGGGGCACTGTGGCAATCAATGCTCTTCTGAGCACACCACCCAAAGGACATCTGGCTAGATTCAGGCCCCAACCCACGTTAATGGACTCACTGCATAGAATGGTAGATGGTTGCAGCGGGAGGTGGGGTTAGATTGGAGACAAGGAGGCTATTTAAAAGAGGCAACACCACTCACAGCTGCTGGGATACGTGCCCCAAGCCTTCCTCCTCTTCCTTCCAAAGCCTCACAATCACCAAGCCTTTGGTGTGGTGAAATGAAGTAACTGGCAGGTGCCTGGACAACCCAGAGCTCAGGCTTGGAGTCAGACTGCCTCTGGTGGAATCTCCCTTTCTAGCTCCTGAAATGAGTGGCCACAAAACAGCTACTCCACTATCCTTCTTTCACATTTCACATGGCAAGTAAAATAATATTAATAATGATAGTAATAATAATAGTAATAATAAGATAATGCATCAGAAGAAGCCATGCATAATCAGATCTGCAGAAGGACAGGATGAGATGGTGCACGGAATGGGTTTCATGTGGAGGATGAACTAGACACACAATAAAACATTCATGACTTTATCATTAGTGAGTCATTAGCATCATGCTCCGCTAATAAAACATGATGAATTTTGTTGAATAAAATCTCCATTAGAAAACACAATCATGAATCCTCTCCCATCTTGCTTCTTCACCAAGGATGCATGCACCTTCAGGGAGCAGCGCAGGGATTGAAATGAATCCAATGTTGCTTCCTGGTGTATCCTCTCTGCAAGCTTTGGGAGGGGGAAGAAAGAAGTCTAATATGTAAGGACGTTTGAAATATCTTTAAATCCCTAAGCACTCTTTTGTGTGACTAAATATATATCTTCCAAATAATATTGGTTAAAATATCTGCAGATCTACTCTAAAGGACATATGTATATGTGTACATATATGTACATATATGTATGTGTATGTATATGCATATAGGTATCTATATGTTTTTAAGTTATGCTGTATATTTTATATTAAATGTCTAGACAACTGCATTAAAAAGTAAATTAGGTCTGAAGTAAAAAGAAATATTTAAAGAAAGCATGTATAATATCATTTATATTTTTACATATTTCAATGTATTCAACTTTTAAATTATATTCATCTTCATCTGGTGCTAAAAATACCAGAGAGACTTTGTATCAAAATAAAGTTTCCACAAAACCATAAGCAATTTTTACACTATTTTCCAGAGGAATGTCATAGTAAGAAAATATCCTCCTGAAATTTTAAGATAAAACCCAGTATTTTGAGGAATTCTTCTAAGGGATTTCAGTCTTTTCAGACATTAGAAAAACTTAGCTCTAGTTTCTTTTTAAAATGACTGTACATTGGTTTTATTTTAATTTGTATAATAGAGTAGGACATCCTGTCATATCATAAAAGGCACTATCCAAAGACTCAGCATTGAAAAGGCTACTCCTAGCCACTTATCATGATCAAAGGAAAAAATAAACTACCTCCCTGTATCCATATGAATTTGTAACCCCTCATCTATAGGAGATAGAAGCCAATACATTCTTGTGAATTTGTAAGACCTTGTCCATAGGAGACACAAGTCAAACCCCACAACAGATGTCTAAAACCAAATAGTGCTTATGGTTTTCTTATATATTTATACTCACAACACTAACTAGTATAATAGGCATAAAAAGATATTACAAATAGCAAAGAAGAAAATAGAAAATTATAGCAATGTGCTCTAATAAAAGAAGTTGTGTAAATGCAATATTTTTCTCTCTCTGAAAGTATTTTATTTTGCTTCTCTTTTCTCTTGGGAGAATCCCTTTACAACTTCCTTGGGTATATCTGAGCTGCTGCCATTGTTGTTTTTGTGCTGTGACACCAGATGCTTACTGAGTGCAGAACTGCTGGCATGTTGAGCACCAAGAGGACTTGCACCCTGGGAAAGATGGAAAGGGGCAGGCCTACAATCTGCCATTCTACTGTGAACAATGTACAATTTAAACTTTATTTGTTTCTTATTCCTGTAATCTTTCATTTGTGTGTACATCATTCTCTATCAATAGGTTTCCTTCTAAATGCATTTGAGTATATAATACACCTTTATATCCCATAAGTAGCTAGCAGGAATGATTTCTGGAAAGTTTAGCTTTCTTCAATTGCCCTTCCCCTTAACCAAAACAAACAGCTTCAGATTCTTTTTCTATAGAACAGTCTCCCTAGAAACAAGAACAAAGGTTTTCAACTGCTGTCGGATACAGGACTCAGTTACCTTCAGTGGTCCCACACTCATAGCTTCAATCCATATAGCAAAATAAAACCAGGTTATCTTGGCATTATCAGGCCTGGGGATACCCCAGATAACCCCTAAGGGCAAATTACTTGATAATATATAAGAATCAGAATGTGATAACTCTGCTATGTTGTAACTAAAAGGGTTTTTTGTATGTGTATTATTAGCATTTGTCTAAGATTTTTTAATACAACCTCAACTGACCTCATTTGATTCTTGAATATGAACAACAGAAATAAGCCCAACTGTTGGAAGAGAGACTGTAGCAAGTAAGGATATTAGAAATGCTTCAAGACTCACGGGGAAAATCCTAATGGAAAGAGATTGGTAGGATACACCAAGGAAGGGAGATTGGAGGAACAGAGAGGCATCAATGACTAGTAGCTCATTACTATATTCCTAGCCCCGTGCTTTGCACAAGGCAATCAAAGAACACAGTCGCTGTCTTTGTTCCAGGTGAGTTCACATGCTAACAGAAGACAAAGCCTGACAGGGTAAAACCCTTTGCCTACTTTTTCATAGACAGGAGTCGGGGATCTGGATCTAGTGCTAAAGTCTACAAATGCTGTCAAGGTGCCTCACTGAAACCTACCCTAGTCTCCCCATTGGGAAACATATAAATACATTAGCCTCGGGACTCTGCTTACCCCAGTTGGTGGCTGACAAAGGCTGACCTAGGACACATTCTGGTTTATGGAAACTATCTTTCCCAATGTTTTCATCACCGAATTAGTGTTAGCTAGGGAAATGGAACTGAAAGAATACATACAGGCAGATCCAGACCAAGAGGGTTTTTTTTTTAATCTTTAATCTTTTCAATCTAGTCGTTATCCCCATCCTGTTCTTCCTTCCAACAGTTCCTCATCCCATTCCTTCCCTCTAACCCCCATCTTCCACCCCCCCCACCCCATGTCCAAGAGGATATCCCACCCCACCCACCCACCCCCAGGCTTCCCCATTCCCTAGGCCTCAAGTCTCTCAAGGATTAGGTACATCTTCTCTCACTGAGGCCAGACCAGGCAGTCCTCTGCATACAGCATATACAATGTGTTGGGGGCCTCGTACCAGCTAATATATGCTGCTTGGTTGGTAGCTCAGTGTCTGAAAGATCTCAGAAATCCTGGTTAGTTGAGACTGCTGGTCTTCCTATAAGGTCACCGTCAACCTCAGCTTCTTCCAGCCTTTCCCTAGTTCAACCACAGGGGTCACCAGCTTCTGTCCACTGGTTGGGTTTAGGTTTGGGTGTAAGTATCTGCGTCTGTCTCAGTCAACTTCTTGTTGGGCCTCTCAGAAAACAGCCATGCTAGGCTCCTCTCTGTAAGCACACCATAGCATCGCAATAGTGTCAGGCCCTGGAGCCTCCCCTTGAGATGGGTCCTATCTGTGCCAGTCACTGGACGTCCTTTCAAGAAGGATTTCTTTTAGAAACTGACTTGCATGATTTTTGAAACTAGAAGTCTCATTACATGCCATCTATAAGCAGAACTGAGAACCAGTTATAGTTCAACTTGAATACCAAGGCTTCAGAACAAAGAGAGCCTTGCCTGCACTCCCAGGCAAGTCCAAATACCTGAGAATGGAGGAT
>JADRCD010214674.1:37175-50578 GCA_019843815.1 Montemys delectorum | reverse complement strand
CTCTCTCCTTCCCACCCTCCTCTCCAATGGCAACCGTACAGCACTGCCCTGTGGCCTAAGACGGCAGGGTCACCAGCAGCAAGCAGCATCCCCCAAGCACGGACTTGGCCATCATAGGAAGGTGAGGATCGCTTGGCAGCACAGCCCTTGCAGGTGTCCTCACAGGAGGAGCACCGGGGAGTTCAGACACTGTTCTCTGGAGACTGGGCAGAGCTGGGGTTTCAAGTGCAGATATCTCCTCAGGTCCCGAACCCCAAGAAACAACTGGTGGGGTGGCTACCCGCTGTGGGGACAAAATCCCTTAGGACAGCTGAGCAATGCCTGGCGACCTTCCCTGCACTGCCCTCTTCTACACAGCTACAACTTCCCGGATGCTCTAAACCTCAGCCCCTCGGAGTCACGTCTTCTTATGCTCACCATGAGCCTGAATACCCACGCCAGGAGCCTGACTTCAGAGGCAGACCCAGGCCCTGAGGGGAAACACTCAGAGTACAGGAGCCACCAACATGTGCCATGGACACAGAGCAGGCCAACGTGGGACCTCCATCCAACAACCACAGTGGCTCTCAGCAGAGGATGCCTGGTGGTTTTCTTCTCAAAAAAGTAATTGTTTAATCAAAGCAGCAACCGGCCAGGCAGACTGCTGCCTTTGCTAAGCTACAGAGCTCCAACTGTGATTTTGCGAATCCAGGGGAATCGGTAATTGCCCAGCTGTGTGGCCCTGATGAAACGAGGACTCCTGCTGCGTGTGAAGTCTCGTTGGACGAGCCAAAAATAGTCCTACGCACAGAGAAGGCAAGTTGGGGTGGGGGCCGTGGGAGCAGGAGGAGACACAGCGTTGTGGAGGGAACTCAGATTTAAAGGAGGAACCTGAAGATCTCCTCACAGTGGAAGCTGTAAGAGTCCCCTTCTGTCCTGAGAGTCCTGGGAGGATACCAGAAATCACCAGGGGCTAAGATGAGAGAAACTGGAGTCTACTACAAACAACATAGGGGGCAAAAAAGCCAGTACAGCATGGTGGCGGTGGTGGCGCACACCTTTAATCTCAGCACTTGGGAGGCAGAGGCAGGCAGATCTTTGAGTTGGAGGCCAGCCTGGTCTACAGAGTGAGTTCCAGGACAGCCAGGGCTACACAGAGAAACCCTGCCTCAACACTATCCCCCCCCCCAAAACAAAACAAGATAAGTATATACAGGAACTAGGGAGAATCTGTCCCCACCCTGGGTTAAGGAGGGAGATGTGGGTATAGGCCCGGGCACTCCCAGGCTTTGAAGGCCCCACAGTAAGGTGTGAGGCACCTAGGCCGCCCTCAGAGCTGCGGGGCCCAGGCCATTCTGTGGCAGGCTGTGCAAGTCTGGCCAGATAGGGAGGGGTTACTCAGTGCAGAACTGGATTGTCAGGTAGTTTCTGGGGGTCCTCAGCCTCAAAATGATTTGGGGTTTGTAAGTTGATACCAAAATATCTGCTTCTGTCCCAGGAGCACAGACAGATTCTCCTCAGACTACTACTGCCTCCCAACTCGGTTTGCAGCAGAGGCCCTTCCAACTGCCAAGTCTACATTTAACAAGGGAAGAGACAACTCTACTTACAGGTCACACCGCTAGGCTTTTCAGCTTCATCCTCTCCACGTCCAGCCTCTAGCCCCAGGACAGGCCCTTCTGTCCTGATTCCTTAGATGCCCTAGAACCCAGGACAGTCCCTTTAGTCCTACCTGGCCCACTCCTTGAGATCCCTGTGGGACAGTGAATGTCCTTCTTGAAGAACTACTACAGCTGTGACCCGCTGGCCCCATGTCATATCCGGAACTCCAATTACAGCGATATCTGAGGACAACAGAACAGATTGGGGACACCTGGGAAGGTCCTGATGACCACAACAGGCTGAACAGCATGCATGAATGTGTGGTAATGCCAGGCTTTTGGCTGCAGTGCCCAAATGACCCTTACGGGAGTGGGGAGCATCTCTAGGGGCTCAGCCTGCTCTTGCTTGGTCTGCAGAGCAGCTGTGCATTCTGGCCAGGCCTGCAGGCCACTCTAGTGCAACAGGGAGCGCCATGGTGCTGTGTGCAGGGGACGGAGGGAGTGTAGATACATTTCACAGGATCCCTACTAGCAGGCAGAAGAGGGTCCAGTCCTTAGCAGTCCAAACCTTAAACAGAGCAGAAAAGGGGCTGGAGAGATGGCTCCGAGGCTAAGAGAACCGACTGCTCTTCCAAAGGTCCTAAGTTCAAATCCCAGCAACCACATAGTGGCTCACAACCATCCATAATGAGATCCAACACTCTCTTCTGGTGTGTCTGAAGACAACTACAGTATACTTACACATAACAATAAATAAATCTTTGGGCTGGAGTGAGCAGGTCCTGAGTTCAATTCCCAGAAACCACATGATGGCTCACAACCATCTGTATAGCTACAGTGTACTCATATACATAAGACAAATAATCTTAAAAAAAAAATAAGAGTAGAAAAGGAGACACCGTGTTGTGGGGCCAGAGGTCACCATCCCCTCACCTGTGATGCTGGGGTGGGCCAGCAGGTGCCGCTCGATCTCCAGGGCGCTGACTTTATAGCCTCCAGTCTTGATGATGTCCACTGATGTACGCCCTCGTATCCAGTACCTATCATCCTTGAACACGGCGGTGTCTCCTGAAAAGGAGTTTCTATGACAGTTCTGGACAATCTGTCACAGGAGACTTCAGTGCTCCTGATTATCACCCTCAAGAGTCCCCAGGGATGGCACGTGTCCTTCCCTATTCTCCATTCCTATGACATTGGCACCTGGCCCTGCAGCCAGCAGTGGGGGTGGAGCCTACCAGAATCCATGGCATGCTGGAAACCTACTGGGCCACTGGATTCTGTCAGAGCAATCAGAAACAGGGTACACTGTTTTCAAAAGAGAGCAGCAAACAGTTTGTGGCTTTTGACCCTGACCTCTGGTTCACACAGTCGCATGCTGGGTACCGTCGCACTCTCTCACTCCTACCCACAAGCGTGATCTTTTTCAGCTCCTTCTCTAACATGGGGATGGAGGCCCTGCGGCAAGTGCCTTCCTGCTCTTCTGCCCTTGCTCTTCACCAGCCCCCAACAGCCACAGTGCCCTTTCCTCTAAGCAAAAGAACTGTCTCACTTGCTCCTTCCACACAGAAGCATGGGGCCTGGTGAGCTTGTTATGGCCCTCAGAAACATGGACAGTGCCAGGAGCAAGGGCCAGGCTGGAGCACAGGGCTGTATTTCCGGCCAAGTCTTCCTCCTGCACACTGGTGTTTTTGCACATTAGTGCGGGTGCATGTCCATGCACACATTTGCATGATTATGGCTGTGTGTAGGCATGCAGATGTCAGCAGCAGCCCTGACAGCAGTGCGAGGCCTCACTGTCTGTTCACACGCTCCCTGTACTCCCTGTGGGTTATTAGCTGGAATAAATCATAAATATTTCATTATACATCACGCGGTCCGACACGGGAAGGCACCATCCATCACCTCACTACTCCCTGGGACTTGCAGTGCAGAGCGCACTCCAGTCTATTAAACAAGATAGATGGGTGGCCTGGACAAGCTCAGGGCTTATTTATGGAAGAGAGGGAAGAGGCAGGCCCCTGAAGCAAGGACTGGCACTGGATAGTTCTCTCTTGTGTGGCAGCTCTATGTGTGGCAGGTGGCAGAAGAGTTGGATGGGCAGCCTCAGCCTAGACCAGGACAGGCCTTGGACAATACTGACTGAAGGGAAAGGACTCAGTATGGGCTATGGGGTATACAGGACTCGTCCTGAGTCCCAAAGGACCCTCTGTCTATGGGGTATACAGGACTCGTCCTGGGTCCCAAGGGACCATCCATCTATGATTCCTTCCCACTTCTGCTGTAGCTCTGGATCCAGCTGTGTCCTGCAGACTGGGAAACTCCGTCTTCCATTGGCTCCTCCTGCTCTGTACGCACAGGCTGCTGTCTCCACAGTGAAGTGGCAGCCTACACTGAGTCCCGGCAGGAAGCTCTCTGATGCTGTTCCTTATGTCATGGGCTTCCACTCACTCTAAGGTGCAGCACAGCCAAAGCACTGCCTTGCCCTGAACATGGCTTCTCTTTTTGGCCCTGCAGGAATGCCATACTGCCCACTGCAAAGCTCCATACCCTCTCCCCATGTTGTTAAGCCCCGTGTTGTTAAGTTTGATCTGGTGAGAGGCCTTGGGATAAGGAATTTTGCACATGTGGGTTCTTGATTTGGGGCCATGCCACATGCTGCTCCTTTCTCTCTTGAGGAAAGTGATCTAGGTATTGCTGGGCATGGTCTGCTCTCTAGGCAGGTCCTGCTTCACGCTGCCAGCTTGAGGACTGGCTCTTGCTTGTGATATGCAGGGTCACGCATTTGGGGAAGTCGGAGCAATTGCTCCCTAGGGAGGAAATGCTATGGACCAGGGCACATGGCCAGCTCTCTGTGCAAAAGGCCAGAGTGAGGGGGAAAGGTGAGACCAGCGGCAATGGCCCTGAGGTGAGAAGGTACTTATGTCAGCAGGACTGGGAAGAAGGAGTTAAGAACTGAACGCCTGATGACTTACCTTCCAACCTCCTTGATATGCCATCCTCTCTAAGCTTGTGATGTGTTACCTCGCAATCTATCTATATGACTCTGTAACTAATAAAGGCCACACCCAGGTTTTCCCTCTGCCCGATTCCATCTTGCTAACAGCTCATGATTTTCTACAGCTGGCAAGACCTCAACCTTAGTGTGCTTTCGGTTCTGACAATGCTGACTAAGGAGTCCGAGCCACTGGGGGTGTGCTTAGCCTTCATCAACCTTGGCCTTGGAGACAGCCTTTATAAATCTCTCTAGCTGGCGCCTGTCCCCAGGGGGTAGGCAGGATGAGTGCTGGGCTTTTGCAGTGCTCTGCTCAGATGTTAGCACACAGAGCGTTCGCAGCCCGGGCCTCTGTCTCTGCTTGGATGACTGGATTCCATCCTGCTGGACAGGTGTGCTCATGGCAGGGTCGGATGCAGGGCATGGAGCTGAGGTCTGCCATCAGAGCCCCCACCAGAGCACGGTCCACGTCTTCTGTAGTGTGGTGTGGTGGCAGCTCTGTGGCTCTGGCCATATCTGAGTCTGAGGAAACTCCTCTCTCCAGGCCACTGGGTGTCCTTGCCCTTCAAAGGCTGGAAGGGCCAGCACAGATGCTGATGCGGAGGTCTGGCAAGCGGTGGGGAATTGTGAGCTGTAAGCGGCACGGCACCAGGTGGAGGGAGAACCTGGGTGTGGTTCTCCATGGCTGTCCACAGAGTGGCTTCTGTGGACAGATCACTAGGTAACACATCACTAGCTTAGAAAAGTTAGCAAGGCAAGGAGGTTTGAAGGTAAGTTTATAACCAGAGGCTCTTTACTTCTTTCTCCCAATAATGCTGCTGACACGTTCTTTCAGCCAGAGGCGACAGTAAGTATTCAAGGGGACACCACAGTCAATGTCCTTATAAAAACAAAAGATTTGGAATTCAGAGTGCTTGAGAGTGTATTGGAGGGGACCCTAATGCTGGTGTTTCAGACAACAGAAGCAGTATCCCATGGCCAGCCAGCCACACAGGCTGAGCTGCTTTTGCTCCAGGGCACTGTGCTAGGTCCTTACTTGATATGTGGCAGAACATCAGTGTCTCCAGAAAGAACTATTCTAGATGTGCCCTGTGGTCTCACTATGCTGGGTTCTAGGCTATCTCCAGGGAGAAGGAACGACTGACTACCTTGGTTTCCTCTCGTGGGTGGGAGTAGGAAAGAGCACCCACCGTTCTGTTCATAATGCCCACAGGGCAGAGTGCGGGGCCACACCCTTTTCAGGCCGCCAGGTTTCTAGGAGGGGAATGTTACCATCAGAAGGCTGCCCTTGACACTGGCATGCTGAGGAGGCTAAACAGACTGGCATGGTGCTAAGGGCCATCTGCCATGATTGCAGCCTAACTCTGTCAGGCTACCTCAATGGCTGAGCTGTCTCTGCACTGGGGCATCAGGAAGCTGGCTCTTTCTAGTCAGGCTACCTCACTGCGTCCTACAGCAGAACCCTCTCTCTGGCTGTGCCCTTGGGGAGAAGGCTTCTTGTTGTCTCAGAAGAAAGTCCAGGAGACTCCCTGGGTCCTGAGGCCCTGCAGGGTCCTGCTAGTTGGGAGCTCCAGCACAGTCAGTCATCCTCACACTGCTCACGTGCCTCCTCCTGGCATAAGTGAGCCTTTGCCTGGCATTCCTCCCCTCTTGTGCGATCCCTGGCTAGGACCTTCATAGGAGTCCCCTGGACGTCACAGCCTCCAGCAGCCTCCTGATTGAGCCAATCCCTTAGAAATTCACCTAATTTGTGACTTTTGACTTGTTAGTGTGAGGCCGTTTTGGCCTCTAGCTTATCCTGGCCTGTTCAGTACAACCCCATTACCAAAGGCCAAAGTAATTAAGGCCAGGGAAGGCAGGGCAAACAGCTAAGGAAGAGGGCCCAAGCATCCGAGAGACTAGGCTGCTGGGCGAGGAGCTAAAGACGGAGTCTTCATTTTGAAACGTACATCAAACGAGTTAAGTAACTTTTACTTTTTATAACCACATATTTGTCAGAAGGCATTGATCTGGATTTAGCCTCCTTGGTCTGACCTCATGTGTGTATCGAGGGGATTTTGTTCCTACAGAGACAGCATGCAATCAATAAAATCTTATTACATGGATTTATGCACTGCTTTCAAACCCAGTGCTAGTTCATGTCTTTGCCTTAAACTGTAATTGAAAATAAATCTGTGATGCTTGGATTCCGGTTTCTGGATGTAAGAATGGAGAGGGGTAGTGCCTTCGTCGAGGGGCCTTGTCAGGGATGCTGCACACTCCCTCCTGTGGTCACTTCACTCTGGCTAGGGACCCTGCGAACAATAGCACAGCATCCACTCTGCTGAGGACTGAGGGCTGCTGGCCTGGCATGGTGCCAGGCATCCACAGGCAGCTGCAGGATGACATCCTACACTTGGGATGCTGGTTCTCAAAGCCTTGGGGACTCAGGACTACCTGTCCTCTGGCTGCTCTTCACAGCTGCCACAGTCCCATCTCCCAGCAGCTTCAATTCCACCTGGGCCTCTCTTGTGTGACAGAGGTGGTGGCTGAGGTAGGGAGGAGGAGGCATTATGACCCTAACAGAGGGCGTGCCTGTGGCAGAAGGGAGCCAGCTGTCACTGACACTGAAGTAGAAGGCCT
This sequence comes from Montemys delectorum, assembly GCA_019843815.1. Lineage (NCBI taxonomy): Eukaryota > Metazoa > Chordata > Mammalia > Rodentia > Muridae > Montemys > Montemys delectorum. Next base: position 43,384 of record JADRCD010214674.1, on the reverse strand, counting down.
CTGAGACCCGAGCCTGGGGGCCAGGACCTAGAGAAGCACTAGAAGCAGCAGGAGATAAGAGCAAAACAGAAACGATGACTTCCCAGGATCCTAAGCCTCACCAAAACCTGCCTGGGACGGTGGCAGAGCACACACAGCTCGGAACCCCAAAGACAAGATCAACAATAGGTTACTTGTTTGGTTTTAAAGGTATCAATCTTAAAGTAGGAGAAAGCAGAGGTTGGAATGTCAGAAAGCAGGCAGGCAGGTGGTGAAGAACTGGAGGGCCTCACAGGAGCTCTGTGTGGCAAACAAAGAACGCACACATGTATATTACTGCAGGCCTTGGGCTCTAGATGCTCTGGGAAGAACGGTAGGTCCTCAAGGACTATAGGAACCTGAGACCTGCAGATCCTGGCCTCTCCAGCACAAGCAGGTAGCATCCACCAGGCCGAGCTTACCAGAGCAAATACTGCATGGGAGGGAACTGTCTTTGGGAGTGGGGTCCACCAGAGGATGGCAGGGTGGGAGTAACCAAGTGGCAATGACAGGTCATCCTCTGTGAATGGGGTCAGCAGCCCTGAACCCACCAGCAAGACTTGGAGAAGAGGGCGGGAGGGGGTGTGGCTGCTTCCACACTTACAGTACTCTGGAGTCTTGGGTCTTCTGGGCTATGGTTGGGCTGGCTGGGCTGGCCGGGCTATGTGGCCATGGATAGACACATAACTCAGATTTTAAAACATTTGCAAACTCCTGCCTGGAATTCACAGCTCATTGTGCAGGAACAAACCAGGGACACATACTGTCAGCCCTCACACCATTCTAGCACCAGGGGAATGAGGCCGCCATCCTGTGGACCTGGCCTGTTTTGTCCACACGTAACACCTGAGCCCAGGGACTTGCCATTGGGAACAAAGCACAGAGGATCCTTTTTCCTGTATCCACCAGTCAGGAGGCACTGATGCCTTCCCCGCCTCCCAGGTGACAGTCACACAGCAAGGCAAGAGCAGGAAGCTCAACATTCAGGAATGAAGACCCTTACACGCCTCTACTGGCTGTGATCACGCTGAACAGCTTACGAGTCTATGGGAAGAGTATTAATCAATCAACCATTGATTAAAAACTAATGATAACCTTTAGAGGTTGCACTGGAGAAGCGACTCAGCAGAGCTAAAGAGACTCCTAGCAGCACTTGGTGCTAGCCCTCAGCAAGCATGCACAGAACCCTCACGGAGAACTTGGCACGCACGGAGAGCAGAGGAGAAAGATCGCTCAAATGGCAGTGCAATGAGGGATATTCACTTCCCTGTGTGCCTATTGTGGCCAACACAGGTTATGTGGTGGGTGGTGGGCAATGCCATTATCAGTGGGTGGCCTCTTCCAGGCTAAGCTCTGGCTTCTGCACGTCTCATCCCCATGGAAACCCAAGTGAGGGGCAGCACAGCTTGTCTGGAGGATTCCAACCCCCCAACACCCAGTGCCTTTGGGGTCTTGTTAACTCCTGTCCTCCCTGCTGGTGCCTTGCTCTCTCCATGGCACAGCATAGCACAAACTGCCAGCCATGTGCAATTACTGTGGCATGAAGGAAAGGTTGGCTCCCAGCCCAGATTTTGGCTGACTCCAGTCCTGCAGGCAGATGAGCAGCCTCTGCCCATCGAACACGGGGTTCATAGGTCCTGACTCATGTGCTGCCATTCCTATGGAGGGTCAACAGGTTACATCTGAAAAACATTTACAGCCATATGTTTAAGACACTTCACAGCCTGGGCCCTCCAAAAGCACGCGATGGCCTGGTGTAGATCAACAGGGAAGGGCAAAGTCCCCAAAGCCAGCCACACACAGAAGACCACAACAGAGTCCCAACAGACAGACACACACAAAGCAGGGCACAGATCTGAAGGAGGGACAGCGGGACGTGGTAGGTTTGTTCTGGCTTAGAAGTTGCTGGTGACTTCCTCAGATCAGGGTTCTGTTCTCTAAGGAGCTCCACAGCGGGTACGTCTCCATGCAGTGTTATTGGTAACTACACCTGGTTCCTGTGCATATGAACGGAATTGACTCGTGGCGCTTAGATTCCATCCTCTCTGCTGTAGGGGCCTGGATCATTGGCTCTTTAGCCTTGGTGGTCCTCAGGTGGTCCAGAAGGGTTCCTGCTCCCTTCTATCACCCACCGAGGACAGCCTAACTCCAGACTCTAGGCTCACCCTTGACTGCCTGCCTGACCTCCAAACTCCAGGCAGGCCATGTGTTCTAAACAGTTTGGTTGGAAGTCACAGAGTTAGGAGGACGAATTTTGGCAGCAAGGGAGGCCTTGGCTCCTTTCTGATTAGCCACCAACCTTGTGAGTTCCTTTGCATGTTCTCTGGGACAAAAATAATTGCAGAAAGGAAGGTGGAGACCGTGGAGCAGTGGGATAGGGAATGACCCTCCTCTCATCTTGACCCAAAGGATGACCTGGGAGAGGCTATGGAAGAGCTCTTCCCAAGAGCCTGGGGCAGCCTTTTTCCAGCTTGTGCCACAATCCGAGTGGCAGGAGGGACAGCTAGGGAAAGGGTTAAGTTTAATTTATCCTGATTTCTACTTAATATCATGCTCTCCCCGTAGGAGCGGCAGCTGCGAGCTGATTGTGCGCTCTCATTATGCAGCCTGTATCGCTAATGGCCTGTGACAAAGGCTTGCCAGCTCCCGGCCTTACCCCCGAGAGCCAATTAAACACACACACTCCCTTCCTGTTTGCAGCGCGTTACAATGAAATTAAACTGAATTTCAAAATCGTTTTCTCCTGAAGACATCTCTTTACAATAATTAATGCATGCTATTCCTTCTCAGCAGAGAGGCCCACCCGGAGCGCTCACTGCCCACGTGGCCCCTGCTGCACCCCAGGGCTCCGTGAGTCCCAACATCAGTAAGACCTATAGGGCTTGCTCCCTGTGTTTTTAACGGGAAGAACACAGCCTTTTATCCAAACCTAAATATAAAAGAAGGTGACCACAAAGCAAGTTGGGATCCCCGCAGGGACTGTGCAGAAGGCTGCTAGAGGGCCTGCTAAATGCAGGATTCACTCAGAAGCAAGGTTTCCTAAATACTGCATTGGAGGGACAATAGCGGGAGGTTTGTTTCCTCCAGATAGCTGGCATTAACCAGGATGTTTATAGAAGGAGCCCTGGGGAGCCGCGTGTTATATGCTTACCCCTTTCCATCTCTGATCTACTGATATAATCACATCAGGTTCTCCAACACTGAGCTGGTGACACCCTGCAACAGTGGTATCTGCAGAGCCCGCAGGGCAAGCCCAGGAGCTTGTGGGTCTCAACTTGTGGTCCCTGGGCACTCCCTGGAGGTGTTGGATTGGTGCCCCCACTGAGCTAGAGTATACTGACTCAAGGTAGCCAGGACAACTCACGCTTCCAGGGCCAGCAGACCGAGGGCCACATTCGGCACTTAGAGATTGTCTCCTCCTTACCTACAGCTCCTACTTCTTTCCCGTGAGCCACAGTACCCAGGCACATGGCCCCCAAAAGGCTTTGCCTCCCAAAAGAACATGGTCTAAACCGCCTCTGTCACGTGGGCCAGGACGTCATGTGGAAAACAGGCCTTTCTTGTTGAAAAGTATTACCTTAAGAACTAGAAAAGAAAGCATATTCTCAAAATGTTAGAAATATACATGGGCCAAAAGGGAAAGAGACCAGAACACTGACCTCCTGAGGTCAGTGCCTCATGTGATGGTGATGAACTTCAGGTTAAAAACACACCAGCTGTGCAGCGAGCAACTCCAGCACAGCCATATTGTCCTTAGGACGTGAGATTCCCACAAGATACAGAGAGGTCTCAGGGGACTGATGCTCAGGTGGCGAAGTTACAGTACATTCGGTGTGTCTCCCAGCCTGCGTGAGCTACTGCCCTCACCCATGAGCCCTGTAGGCCACACAGAAGAGAACAAATAGGAATATGCAACCCGAACCAAACCAAAGGATGGTAAATGAAACTGCTTCTACCCTACGTTGGGGAAGGGCTTTACAGAGCAAGAAGAGCAGTAGGGTGCCCAAGAGAACAGGAGGTCCTGACCTCCGGGACAGTAGGACCACAATCATCTGGCATCAACAAGGTTTTGGCAATGTGGCTAGCTGGCAGAGGACAGGGCTCCAGGCTCCTTGTGGGCAGTTGTCTTAGACCCTCTCCAGTAGCTGGCAGGAGGCTGAGACATTCAAAAGGGTGTCAAACAGCAGCCTCCAAATAGCCTCCACCTTCAGTGGGAAGTTCTGGAATGCACAGGCTGAGAGACACCAACATAGACCAGGCCCTCCTCCACTGAAGTCCCCCCTGCCACTTCAGAGAGTCATCCTACCTGTTCTGAACCAGCCATCCAAAGTGAAAGCACTTTTCGTTTCTTCGGGCTTATCCCAGTATTCCCGAAACACAGAGGGTCCTCTAACTAGCAGCTCCCCTTCCTTTTCCTCAAACCCTGGGGTCACCTGCAAAAGGAGGAGATACGCAGGTCAGAGCAGGGTAGCACTGGGGTCTCCGCTGCTCCTCTAACCCACTGGTGACCTAGGCAGGCAGCTTCCAATTCCACCACAGACCAAATTATTTTGAAACCAGATAGTTGGAAATCTTTAAAAATTATGACCTTCAATGGGTAGGCCTTGGTCATGCACAAGCCTGAGATCCTCCTGTCCTTGTCCTGAAGTTGAGGTCAGTGTCTGCTCACTCTTAAAAATTGTTCCTGAATCCTATTTCTGCACACTTCTCAGAAGCTGTGAAGCATTTACCAGCACTAACCAAGCAGCTGGTGGCTGGCAGCACCCTGGCATAGCCTCTGGACAACAACAGCTTTGTTCAGAGTGACCAAACCAAGGGAATGAATTCCTGGATGTCAAGTAGAACATGTGGCCACTCTGGCATTGTCATGGACACTATGTCTTTACCATGGGGCTTTTCTTTGTGTTCATGTTGTATAATTTGGCTATGTAAGATCAGCACATACACTTGTACCTTGGATGTAATACTTGAGGCCAGTGGTGAGTGCTGCCTAACATGTCTGCTAATTTATACCTCTCATTGTTATTAGAGTATGAGCCTTCTACTTTTTTTCTTGAGCCAGTGTCTTGTTCTGTAGGACAGGCTGGCCTAGAACTTATTTATTTTTTAGACGTATTTATTTATATGAGCACACTCTGTAGCTGTCTTCAGACACACCAGAAGAGGGCATCGGATCCCATTACAGATGGTTGTGAGCCACCATGTGGTTGCTGGGAATTGAACTCAGGACCTCTGGAAGAGCAAGTCAGTGCTCTTAATCTCTGAGCCATCTCTCCAGCCTCCCTGGCCTAGAACTTATGATGTGTCATGACACACACTGGTAGATGAAGGAGCCTGCTGACAAACCTGACAACCTGAGTTTCAACCCTGAAACCCATTCTGCAGGAGATCACCACTAGCACAAGTTGTCCTCTGACCTCCACATGTATGTTGGGTCACATACATATGAGCACATGCACAAGTGCATACACATACACACATGCATGCACACATGCACATACAAGTATGCCTATTTTCTTGCCTCTATGAGACACAATGATATAAATCCTAATTGGAGAAACAGTGCAAGAAAAAGAAATGAATACAAATTTAAAAAGAAGAAATAAAAGGGCTGCTATTTGCAAAAGACGAGAGGCATATGTAAAAGTTCCCCAAATATTACAAACTCAAGTCCAACAATGTCCTTGAACTATCGGGTGAACTTAGCCAAGTTTCTAGAGGATGCAGGATGCACACCCAGAGCTACTGTGCTGCTACAGACTATTTGTGGACAATCAGGAACCAGCACTTGCGCCTACTGGGTTATCTGAAACAGAAGGTAAGGAAAAGGAAAGGAGGAAAGATAAGAAACATTTGAGCATGTCCAACAAACCATGACAGCACCTGCTTGCTGAAGATGGCTCACACAAAGCAGGTCAGATCTAGGTGAATGGAAAGACACACATGGACTAGGGCTTAGTAATTGTTAATGCTCTACCCAGGGATATATAGATGTGATATAATTCCAATTAAGAACACAAAATGACTCTGTAGATACAGATAAGCTAGTTCTTGGGCAGAGGAGCTGGGAAGATGGCTCAGTGGATAAGCCCTTGCCAAGCAAAAGCCAAGTGTGGTTATGTGCATCTGTACTGCAAGCATGTGGGTTATGTGCATCTGTACTGCAAGCATGTGGGTTATGTGCATCTGTA
>JADRCD010214674.1:0-37165 GCA_019843815.1 Montemys delectorum | reverse complement strand
GGTTATGTGCATCTGTACTGCAAGCATGTGGGTTATGTGCATCTGTAATGTAAGCATGTGGGTTATGTGCATCTGTACTGCAAGCATGTGGGTTATGTGTATCTGTAATGTAACCATGCAGCAAGATGAGAGTCAGAGGCAGGTGGATACTTGCAGGCTGGAGGGCCAGCTATCTTGCTGTAAATGTTAGTGAACAAGAAGTCCTGCAAGATGGAGACAAGGACCAACACCTGAGATTTTCCTCTGGTCTCCACATGCCTGCGATGGCATGTGCATCCCTCCCCAGACACAAATAAAAACATGGTGTGTACAGGATTGTAGGGAGTAATAGCTCTGTGGTGGAGCACTTGTTGAGTAGGTACAGGTCCTGGATTTGATCTCTAACATTGCAAAACTTAAATTCAAAAACTAACATATGTAGTTAAAGTAATTGAAAGCAAAGGGTTAAGCTGCTGGAGTCATACAACACTTCTAAGACACTATAATGTCACAGGCATGACATTACAGTGGCATGGTGTTGGCAGTGCCCAATCCACTCAAGTATGTGTAATTGACATTCACCAAGGTTGCAAAGGCAAGTTCACGAGAAGTCGTCTGTTCAGTAGATAGAGTTGACCAGCTGGATAACCATATACAAAAATATTAACAGTAACCTCTTCATATACCACGCAAGATACACCTCAGACACCACAGACTTAACCCTGAATCAGGCTTTCAGAAGAAAACCTAAGGAAGAGTCTTAGTTCACAGACATGCCAACTGAAAGCTTAAGTCATGAAAAACAAATAAACAAACAAAAAAACAAAGCAGGCTTGACCAAATTACAAACCCGGATCTATAAAACAAGAGAATTAAAAAACCAAGCCACAGAATGGAGAAAATGGCAAACCATGCATCCAGACGGAACTCTTCAAACAGTACTCTCACGCCCTGCTCTGAGTCTGTTGTGATTGGGACAGGCTAAACCACACCTGTGCCCCAGACCGAGCTCTTTCCCTAGGCCTGGTCTTCAAATGCTGGTGACAAGCCAGGTAAAAGGGAACAACAGAAACACACCCCTAATGTTCAGAAAACAGCTCCATAAAAGGATGTGAAGCCCAGGGCTGCCTCTGTAGCAGATAGGAGGGTGTCTGTGATGGCGGACAGCACCTTAGCCACTGGAGCTACACATGCTAAGAGTGTAAGTGCTGGATGCTGCCAGCATCCAGAGTGATGGTCAGGAGCAGATTCCAAACACTGGAACGGACAGAACCTGTTGATGGTAGTATGTAAAGCAGCCCTATCCCCCCCGCCCCCAGAACCATTTGAGCAGTTCTCTGATATGCTGCATCATAAAACAGCAGGCCCCTCCCAGGCACTAACCTTAGAGACAGAGATCCTTAGTGCAGAAGAAAACCTTGAAATTAACATTTATCAAAATGACTCATCAAGACCCAAGTTTGGAAACAACTGGTGTTGGTCAGTTTTTTGCTGTGACAAGCTTCTAAGAGGACAACTAAGGGACAAAGGAATTGTTCTGCCTCCTAGTTTCCGAGGCTTTGTGGTCCAGGGTCATTTTGCTCCTCTTTTTTGGACCTGTGATGAGGCATCCCAGTAGATGCTGAGTGGACCAGGGCTGTTTACCTTAGGGTGACCAGGAAGCAGAGAGGGAGGAGCTGGGAGAGCTCACCCTCAGTGATTCATTTCCTCCAAACTGGCTCTATCTCTCAGTAATACCACCTTGCCACGATTCCATCAGGGGCTGAATCTACTGATTTGATCAGAGGCCTCGGGGCCTACAAACTTTCTAAATACCTGCCACACACAGCAAATCAGTGCCTGGCTCATGCAGCGGGCAGGCAGCAGGGATGGGGATCTTTAACCAGGGCATCACTGTGAATCTTAATTTCAGCTTCCATATAGTAAGAAACAAGAAACATATATTCCCAGGCAAGGGGCATTAATTAGAAGCACACCACTTTATTAACCCCGAGACGCATGTCTACCCCTCCCCCCAGTCTCAGCAGGCTGCATCTCTGAAATCTGGCTGTGGCTCATCCACCATGATAACCTGGGTTTTGAAACACAGATTCTATGGGCTCCTGAGGATGTGCAGTATCATCCCACTGGTGTCACACCAGCTTTCCTGAAACCAGCAGCTATCACAGCATCAGCACCCAAAAACAGAGCAGAGTCAGGGTCCACAGGACACTGGCTCCCCAAGATTCTCCATTCAATCCTGCTTAAACCCCAGCCAAACCTCTCCTCAGGTATCTCACACAGGCTCACCTTGTCCAAGGCCACGGAGACAGATGCCCACCAATCCTGACTGGACTTAGTGCATACTCCAGCTATGGTATCACGATGCTATGGGACCATGGTTAGCAGCCACCATGAGAAACAAATGCTCCACTCCTGGGAACGGAGCTGGATTCCCTCAAAGCTCCAGCTTTAGTTACCAGCATGGTCTTCTCTCCACCCAGATCTGCTTTTGTGAGTCCATACGTGAAGTCACAGGCACAAGCCTTCAGCACTCTGCTCGTCTCACTCAAAGATGTCCTCCACTACCACTCATGTTTCCCAAATGACAGCACATCTCCTTTTGTTGAGATCAGGTCTCATCATGTAGCCGAGACTGACTTGGAATTCATAATGCTACTACCCCAGACTCCTGAGTGCTGGGCTTATGGGCACGCACTGACATGCCCAGTATGCCCCCTTTGAAAGGCTGAGTGGTCCTCACATTCCACCATGCATACTGGGTGCATAATCCAGGCAGGTCTCTTTATCGAGCTCTATGCTGGCTGATGCTATTCACTGGCTATCATGAAGTGTTGGCAAACATGGGCACAGCCTGTCATATTACAACGCCCCTTGTACCCACAGAGATTGTTGGAGCTTGTCCTTTCTTTTGTCCCTTTTCTAATAACCCTCCACACTGTTTTCCATGGTGACTATAATGTACTAACTTACACTCCCACAGTGAGCTCAGGTCCTCACCACCGTGCTTGAGTCTTTTGATGGCTGCCATTCTAACGGAGATTAGTCACACTTATTTTGGCCTTTGCTTGGATTTCCTTGACAATTAGTGATTTTAGTATTTTCTATACACCTGTTGACCACATGCTCGCCATTTTGTAAGAAGTGTCTAGGTCTCCCACCCTTTTCAGTGGGTTGCTTATTTCCTTGTCAGTTAGCGGAGTTCTTTCTAGCTTACAGATGCTAGTTCTTATCAGATGTGTGGATTGAAGGGATTTCCTCCCATTCTGTGACCATCTCTTTATAGGTGTTTCATGGCCAGAAGCTTTCTAAATTAACCTAATCCCAGGAATTGTTTTTTGCTTTTGTCTGCTTGTTCCTGAAGTTTTATCCAAACACCTCTGTCTAAAACTGTCACTGATCCTTCGGTCTTCTAGCCCTGTCAAAGTTGCTGGTGTACACTGAAGACTCCTTGACTCGGAGCCAGGTTCTGTCGGATGTTGGTTTGAGTCAGTATCCCGGCGAGTGGCCCAGACTCGCCTGGAGCTCACTGCTCATGCCCAGGCTGGCCTCCAACACACGCCTCTTGCCTACACCTCTTAAGTGCTGTGATGACAGTGGGCAGCTTGAGTCAAATCTTCTAGTATTGTCTTGAACAGTAACAAAACAACAACAATCCTTGACTTGTTTTTGAATGTGAAGGAAAACTAACACCCTGCTCATTTCTGGACGATGCTACCCAGAGGTTTTCAGATCTGGCCTTTATGTTGAGGCATGTTGCTTATCTGTCTAATTTGCTCAGAACTGGTCATCAAGGGTCGCTAGATGTCATCAGATGCTCTTCTGTATTCTCTGAATTGACTCAAAATACACAGAATATACAGACACAGAGATAAGGGGCTGCCTGGGGCCCAGGGTAAGAGGACCGGGACTGTGGGGGAGGAATAGAGTGGCTACTGATGGATACGGTTTCCAGAATGACAATGGGTTTCTTGATAGCAGGAACCAGTACACAGCTCTCACAGGTCCATGAAAACACCACTGGGCAGGACATTTGCAGGTAAACTGTGCATGAACCACATCTCAACAAAGGGCTTTAGAACCAGAGCCCAGGCAGTAATAAAGCATATAATTTGTTTTCCTGGGGACAATGACAGGGAGACCCTGAGCTCCTGGGAGGGAACTAGGATCCCAGAGAATGGGCAGGGCTCGAGGCTACTCAGGACTGTGCCAGTAGAGAAAGGCTGAGAAAACAGGAGAAAAGCTGAGGTGGGGTACTCCCCAAGTGTCCCATGTTTTCAAGAATCATTTCAAAGGGCTTGTGGGTAAGCAGGCCCTATGCCCAGAAAAAGGGTACTGAGTAGGACAGAAGGGTTGGCTCAACAGTTAAGAACACTCACTGGCTGCCCTTCCAGAGGACCTGGGTTAGATTTTTAGCAACCACAGGTTGGCTTCCAACTGTGTGTAACTCCAGCTCCAGAGATCCAAAGTCCTCTTCTGGCCTCCACAGGTGCTGGTAAGCACTTGGTGCAGATACATAGGCAGGCAAAACACTCATTGTTTTGAGTGCTTTGGGGCTGGGGGTGGGGGTGGGGCACCAAAAAGCTAGGCTATCCAAAAGCCTGGCTGGTTGCAAACCACTTGCCTTTTGGTTTGCAGATTCCTCACCTGGGACCAGCTGTTTCCTGACTGGCCCTGAATACAGTGGCTAAGCACCCACATCTCATAGGAGGTCACATGCCTGGCAGTGGTCATCCCCATCTGAAGTAAGAACTATTAGGTAAAAGACCTCAATGTCTGACCCTTCCATGTGGGGCAGGCTCAGCAGTTGACACATTAGGGCAGATAGCAGAGATAAGGGGGTGGGGAAAGGAAAGAGAAAGGGGAGGCCAGGGTGCTGGTGGCCACAGGGGAGAAGGCAACGGCAGAGCTGACAAGAGTGATGGCTTGCCTGTGGAGAACTGATGAGGTAATTCATTTTTTTAGAGAGGCAAGTTTGCTCCAGCCATAGCTGCTCCAGCCCACGCTTATGGCTACTGCACCCTCAGCAAGACAGGTGGTGCCGAGGGAAGGCTCCGCTTATAGGGCGGCGTTAACCACAGCTGTGCAGCCATGTACTGTTCATAGACCCCTGTTGTCGCTGGCTGGTGTTTGGCTCTCATATACGTGAGCAATGTGAGAAAATATAAAGAAAGAAAGAGAGAGAGAGAGAAAGAGAGCGAGAGAGAGAGAAAGAAAGAAAGAAAGAGAGAGACAATGCCTGACACACTCGAAGGCCCAGCAGCAGGAGCCAGCTGGAGAGCTGAGGCTCACGAGACGTGTGTGCATCACCGCCAATGAAGCAGGCCTAGTGCATGGAGGAGCATTTGCCTCTTCTACATAGAGGGGTCAGGCAGGGAGTCCTGGGAGCCTCCGCTCTGCGGAGCCTGTGCAGCTGAAATGACTTCGGAGGGAGCCCTGTCCACAGGCAGGAAGGGATCTGTGCAGCTTCTTCAGAGCCTCACTGCCTGCCGGAGCTCCGAGACTCAGGAAGCTGGAGATAGGGAGGTGGCTAGTGGGATGCTGGCTGAGATGCATCGTGCCAAAGGCTCTGGGCTAAGCAGGTGAGGAGAGAGAGGGGTTCACACACAAGGACCAGGCCCTGCAGAGAGTGTTCCTTATGATTAGACGTTCTTAGCTCTTTTTTTTTTTTTAATGATTCATTTGTTTTTATTTTATGTGCATTGGTGGTTTGCCAGCATGTATGTTTGCATGAGGATGTTGAATCCCCTGGAACTGGAGCTGCTATGTAGGTGCTAGAAACTGAACCTGGATCCTCTGGAAAAGTAGCCAGTGCTCTTAAACAATGAACTGTCCCTCCAGCCCTCCAGTTCTTAGCTCTTAAAACCTTCAATCGAAGAAGACAACATCCCCCTCTTATTCACACTTGCCAAGTTAAAAGTCATGTATGAAGTTGAGATCCACTTTCCTGCAGATGAACACACGGGGCTCCAGATGGCACTAGAACCTGATGGCTCAATGCTCCGTCAGGCCTAGTCTGTGAGGACTGCTGCTGGGCTGCCCCATTCTCCTTCTTAGTAAAATCATACGACCCCCTCAAAATGTCCCCCAGAGACGGAACTATGGGGAGGAGCAAGGCACACCTAGGATGAGCTCCCTGATGCTGTCCTGGGAGGGAATGGAAGACCCTCTTGGGTAAGACTCAGACACACTAGCACACAACCCATCACACCACTCAGCATCTCTACTGTCCAAGGCTACCCCACCCCTGCATGGTGAGGAAGACCTTCAAAAGATGACCTCACCTTTGTCTCCCTCTCATTCCCTTCTGCATGGATGGTGTAGGGGGAGCCCTTCTGTGGGTTTTCTGAGATGATGCGTACTTCCACTCCTGGCAATGGGGTCCCCACAGAACCTGTAGAAAAATGAGGGAAAGGTAGGAATTGGAGAGCTGCTGTCTTGGGTTTGGGCTATGCTTCCTCCCGTATGTGAGACATGGGGTTACTGTGAGGAGGTCAAGGTGCTCTGTGGCAGCCTGTGCATGTGAGCAGCCAGTCCACAAGCTCAAGCCTCACTGAGGTGATGGTAACAGCTGCTGGTGCACAATCAGAGTCACTGTTGGTCATGTGGCCTTGCCACTGCCATGTGGACCCTTCACTACTCCTGCCTGGTCAGGGAGAGCTGGCCACCAGCTGGATGACCCAGAGAAGACTTCTATGAGGGGACAGATGTGTGCAGGGACTGACTAAAGAGACCATGGGGGCATCCCAGGAAGGGCGAAAGGGCTAATGAGACAGTGGGAGGGGTTCGTGTTTAGGCACCTATGGTTTACTACGTATACTGGGCTACCCCAAACCTCAGGCATTACACTTCCCCCTGCAAAGCTGAGACAGACCCAGTTGGTAGGCATGTGTCCAGGAAGTCCCCATAGTTCTGGACAATGCCCTGGGTTGAAGTTTCACTCTGCTGCTGACTTGGGGCCCTGAGTTCACACGCCTTGGTGCCAACAAGCACAGCAGGAACAGGGTGGCGAGCAGAAAGGTCAGCGCATCCAGACATGAGGCCAATGTCCAAACACACCTTTCTCCTGAGGATTCAGTTTATGTCTTTAGGACTTTATTTTAACCACTGTAGTTAAAAGGAATCTAACAGGGCAGGTCTCCCGAACATCAGCTCAGTGGACTCTGCACATACTCAATATCTTGGGTTCAGCCTCCTGGTGAGCTCTGTTCGCTTGGTCCCTGTTTTAGATGAGGCATATGCCCCTCCATGGCTGACATTCCACCGCAGAGGGTCAGAGGCATGCCGATGGAGAAGCTGCAGAGGGTCAGAGGCATGCCGATGGAGAAGCTGCAGAGGGTCAGAGGCATGCCGATGGAGAAGCTGCCTAGAGGGGGTTGACTCTGGGTGTGTAGATGCTTAGGCTTCATCTCTAGTGATGTGAGTCACCCCACTCCAGTCAGAGAGCTAAGTAGCTCTGTCTTTTCGGCTGTAAAACTTTTAAAATAAGAGTGACTGGACTGAGAGTGGTGGTGCATGACTTTAATCCTAGTACTTGGGAGGTAAACCCAGGCAAATCTCTGTGAGTTGGAGGCTAGTCTGGTCTACAAAACAGGTTCTAGAATAGCCAGGGCTGTTACACAGAACAACAACAACAAATCTGTCCCAAAACAACAACAAACAAAAACAAAACAAAACAAAAAATCAGAGTGACCATGTGTGGCATAATAATCATGTCAAAGTGCACAGCTCAGTGCAGTGAGGACCCAGGCGACCGTGCTGCCTTTGCCTCTGCCCTTCAAAGCCTCCTCAGCACCCAGGACACAGCCACCCCAGTGGAAGCTCCTTCCCACTGCTACCCAGTCTGCTTTGCCCCTGTGCATTTCCTGTTGCAGTGCTGCAGGTAGATGCGACCACATAAACTGTAGTCTTCTTAGTGGGCGGGGCTGTAGACAAGGATGGTTTCAGTGCCATGCTGGGGACATTGCCTCTCCGCCCCATCATTTCAAGAGTTCCCTGCCATCTGCTGGGTGCTTATCCACTCACACAGCCTTCCCAGTGACCCTAGGACCATGCTCCCCCTCTCATGAAGTCCCTCTTCAGTGCTGAGGTAGCTCCTGTCCTCTAGACTACCATGCTGTTCCTCCCAGCCAGCATGTCTGCTAAGATCTACCTGACAGGACAAGGCCTTGACTCCCAGGAATCTGACTGTTAAGACAAACTTCCAGCAATACTACCTAGCCTGGCATGTTTCATTCAGAGGCTGTCTGGGGCGGGGAGTGGGGGGGAGGTCTAGCCTCTTTGTACCTATAGACCTCATCCCCCTAGTGTGTATGGCCAGCCCAAGGATTACCATCAATTGACCTGTCACCCTCTGAGATGACTTAGATGACATCTTGAGGTCTTCACCAGACTCACACTACACAAGCATGCCCTCAGCAGACAGGATGTGTTAATGTCACCAGCAATCTTCATCACTGTACTAGATATAAACAGGACTGCCACTTTCCCTCAGAGGGAGGAATGCACTCAGTTCTCATGCTTGCCGAATTCCTATTCTAGAGGCCTTAAGAGCCCCCCGAGCTCCAAGCTGCACCTGAGCTGAGGGTCACCAGTCTAGGAGTAGCTTTCAGGTCTTGAGACAAAAGGAAAACCCCATGAGTAGAGCTGAGCCTGGCCCAGAGCCACCTTTGGTAAGCAAGTGTGATATTTCCCTGCCACACCCACAGCACCATAGCACCACAGAGGATCCAGGACCCATCTGAACCATCTCAACACCACAGGAGCAGGACCCCTCCTAGGCCAGAGTAGATGGCCGCAGTCATTTTTCTAATAGCTGGCCACGCTTGAGAATGGTGTCAGCTATTCCTAGACAACTGGCCTTTGGCCTCCATATCTGAGGGTGTGAGGGACATAGGCTTTATCTCTGCATGCCTGGGTCCTGACAAGTGCATCTAATGATAAGGTCCCAGAGCCCTGTCATGCTGGGCAAAGTGAGAGACGCAGGCAGCAATTTACAACCCCCTCAGTCAACAAGAGTTCAGCAAAGGCAGGGCCGACAGGGACATCAGGGTCCTTTCAGCTCACCTGAGCTTCTGTCTTACATTTTAACTCCTTAGGGTAAAATGGGTCCTATATACCTCATATGGACAGTCCCTCACAGCTGTATATAAAAATCCTTATAGCTTAATGAGAATGGTTCCAAATAGCTCATACAAATGGCCCCCATTACCTCATGAGAATAGACCCCATGGCCTTGTGTGAATGATTACCCATAGCCTCATGCTAATAGTCCCCAAGGCCCCGTAGACACAGTCCCTATGTCCTGGTGTAAATGATCCTCATGGCCTTATGTAACCGCTCCCCATGGCTTCATGGACCATCCTCAGTGCCCTATGCTCCTGGCCTGGCCTCACTTTTCACTCTTGTATTTGCTGTCATTATAGCCATTTGGCTCCCCAACCCCTCTCCAGATCTGGGCTCTGTTAGAACACTGTGCTCCCCACAACTTGGAAATCAGTTAGAAGGTCTGGTCCTGAGTCTAGTCCCTGAGTAACCTTGGGCAGCTGTGTCCCTGGTCTGTGATGGTGTAAAGTGGTCTAGCACCAGGGGCCACGTGAAAAGATGCACAAAAACCTCTCCTGTGTGATTATTTCACACACACTGCTCTGTCACAGAATACACTCCATGAGCTCCCATGGAAAGAGGCGACCAGGCCTCCTGCTGCCAGGCCTTTCCACTCAGGGGACCGTGCAGCTCCAGTTTATAGCTGGACTTGGCATTCTTGGGCTCGAAAAACCACTTTGTTCTGGTAAGTTCCTCATTCTAGAAACTCAGGGCCTCAGCAGAGCAGCTTCCTAGCCAGGGCCGCCACAGTCAACGAGAAGGTTCACAAGAAGGGATGGGAGGAGATCCAAGATGGCTCCCTTAGTTTGGGATCCACCTTCTATTGTATTTCTGCCAGGCTGCTGTGGCCATGGTGGAAAGAGCTGGTGCAGAAACGGTGCTGGTGTGTGATGGTCACGGCAGGTGTGAGGCAGGCTGGCTAACTGGCCGGGGTGCTGACAGTGGTATCCAGGGCTTGACACTCACATAATTCCTAATCACATACTGCCTTTTCAGAACAAGCACAGGCCTGTACTCCATGAGCCAGTTCCCACAGGCGAGCCTGTGTCTGGGTACCCACCACCTGTTCTCCCCATTTCTGCCTCTGACCTAGCACAGGCGTGCCTGCTTCACCTTTGGACCTCTACCATTTTCTGGCTGGCCCAGACCTCTGCCCAATCCACAACCCTCTTTCAAACCCTGGGGCACAGCATCACCCTGATCTACCCAGGAAGGCAAAGGAAGAAGAGTCAGGGTGCCTTTGGGAAGGATGGTGCTGGAACTGCTGGGGTTCAGGACTCACGAGCGTGGAAATAAGAACATGAAAATTACTTTAAGAGCAGCAATCACATGGGAACAGTTAACAAACAAGCTAACTAATGTAAAAGCCCATGATCGTGTGTATTTTGTGTTATAGGGCCACGCTCACACAGAAAACTTGTACGACATTCAAAACTCCATCACAGCTCAGGACAGACAGAAGCTGGACGCTTTGGGATGATTGCCAGGTTCCCAGAGGGACAGATCAACATTTTTGTCATTAAGCAGGGAATGAGCTGCACTGGTCAATGTGCACTGACACACGAACTCACAGCACAGAAAAGTAAAGTCCCAGGAGGGGAATTCAGGACTGTAGCTACTGCCTAAGAGTGGAGGAGGTACTGGCAGGCAAGGAGACTTTGCCCTGAGGTTGGGCTCTCTCCAAGGGCACTGCCACTCATTTAAGCTTGGACGAAGCACCCTGCTATCTTCCCCCCACCACACACTCCGTGGGAGAAAGGGGACTGAGGCAGAGGATGGCTGCATCTGAGAAGGTGTTCTGGTCCTGTGGCCTACTGCAGAGGGCAGTGTCCTCCATGTCCTCCTCATCTAAGTGCAGGTGGACCAAGAGTCACTTGTTGGGCAGTGGGAAATGGAAGAGAAACAGCCATGTGGCGGCTGGTACCTGGCACTCGAGCCTCCATCAGCGGGTTGGACAAGGCCATGCCGATCTCTGTCATGCCGTAGCGCTCTAACAGTGTGTGGCCCGTGGCGCTCCTCCATTTCTCCAGCAGTGGGACAGGCAGAGCAGCTGAGCCTGACACCATCAGCCTAGGCAGCACAAGCACAGGGGTTTACTTAGCTCTGATGGGGGCAGCTCACATGCACTCTTCCTTGTGAGCTCACAAAACACTTCCATCTCTGTATCTTACACTCATGATAAAATCAAGTTAGGGCTAAACTGGGGCTTTTTTCTTTTTGGGGAAAGGGGCATGGGTTTCAAGACAAGGTTTCTCTGTGTAGCCAGCCACAGCTGTCCTGGAATTCTCTATAAGGATCAGGTTAATTTTGAACTCAGTTCTGCCTGCCTCTGCCTCCGCAGCTGGCATTAAAGATGTGTACCACTGCAACCTGGCTAAAACTGGTTTTTAAAATGGACTTTTTCCAGTGTGCTTATGCAAATGTAAGCAGGTCTTTCAAAGGGATGTTTGGCTAAAGCAGCATCTTTGGTGGCACAACAAATAATGCTGTGAGTCCTAAACTATGGTGATCACGGCGGGGTGGTGATGAGCGAGGTTGCCCATGTCACGGAGGAAAGGCCACACACCTGCAGGACAGGGCAGATGCTGTACAAGCAGAGCTGCTGAAGCTAAAGACACGCAGGGGACTGATGATGGCAATGACAGTGGGAATGTTCAGGAGTCCCCACATGGCTTTCTGCTACAACTCCACGGCATGCCACGTGCAGAAAGGAGGGTCCTTTGTGTGTCTTCTAAATTGAAATGAGAACCGACCCCACTCTTCTCCACAAGTGTGTGGTCAACAAGAGCCCCAGAAGTGTCATCACCCTGCTGAGGATTCTGTGTTTCAGATGGCAATTGTGCCTGTGGTTCTATGGGTTTGGTGGGGTCTTCTGATCCTTCCCTAGCTCTGGCTGCTAAGCACTGGATGCCCCAAGATATTTCAGACGACAGGCCTGGGAAGGGGCCCACAGAGGCAGCCAGCAGCTGTACCATCAGAAACAGGCCTCGGGTTTCCTCAGTGTCTTTATGGACAGGGACCATAAGAATGCCAGGCAGAGCCAAAATGTAAAGCTGTCATATTTGTCTCAGGCCATCCAGAAGTCTCTGGGGATACCAGGCACTGCTGCTTGTCCTCCTGTCCAGATGTGGGGCATGCATGTAGCTGTACCCACACAGGTCACGCTTGGAACTTTGAATCAAAGTTGTCCCAGCCTCAGTCCCTTCCCATGAGTAACATCCCTGTCCCTCTGGCAGAAGAGAAGTGCCCCACCCACATCTGCTGAAGATGTAGATCTGGTCCATGTGTGCTGATCCAGTAATCCACAGTGTGATCACCTCTGCTTAGCAAATCACATTTCAACATAAAGTCAGGAACGAAGTGATGTCATTGGGCTTAGGAGAGAGAAGGCAAACTTCATGCCACTGAATGGCCCCCAGGCCTCAGCTTATGGCTGTGAGGAGAGGGGCCTGTCTGGAAGTTCGGGGAGGCAGGAGGACAGTGAGCAGCAGGGGCAGAGTTCGAGGAGGCCTCAGAGAGAAAGTCAGAGAGAAGCAGTAAGAGGTTGGCTCTGTTTTCAGCCTTCCATAGGCAGAGAAGCAGAGATGTGTAAGACAGAGGTACCAGGGGTAGACAGGCACGTGGCTATAGATGACACAAAAAGAGAGAGAGGGAATCCAGGCAGAGGACAGAATACAGACCTATGCAGAGGATGTTCAGAACCGTCATTTAATGGGAAAGAGCTGAACAGATAGTACGAATGAGTTACGCTTGCTGACGGCCAAGCCTCACGCGAGGGAATGTGGGTTCTTTCCACTCACCTAATTCTTTCCTTACAAACCGCACGCACAAAATCCTGGACATGAGGCTGCGTGAAATGCTTGTCATAGTAATCCAGCAGCTTGCTGTAGACTGTGGGCACTGCCATGAATACGTTAATCTGTGGCGCTTCAGAACTCAAGAACTTTTCCCAAACCTAAAGGAGACAGGAAGCAGCATTGAGCAGTTAGAAGCTAGCATGGCTGCTGGCCACATGGTGCCTCCTGCCGCCATTCCCGATCTGTCCTCCTGACAGAGGCTGTTTCCTGCATGAAATGAATGTGCCTATCAGTGGCTCAGTTCAGAGGGGCTGGCTCCTGTGTCTCTGAAACATTCCCATTGGACATCTGAGAATCCAGAAGCAACTGCAGCCAGAAGCAGCCCCAGCCTCAGCTGCAACCACACAGGGACCGTGGGGCAGCCTCAGGAATCTGGACGGCCCAGTGCAAGGAGGTAGGTCTGTCATCTTGTCCAAAAGCCTCACATGAGCTTTGCATTCTACCCACAACAAACTTTCAATGAGCTTTAGTATAAAAACATTTAAGTTTCTAACCAGGTAGGTTTCTGTTTCAATATCTTTAAGAAAAACTGGTATCTATTTGTTGCTGAGGCACCCAAGGGCCGATGCCAACTAAGGAAGCCATATTGTTGTGGACTTGCTCCCTGCTCCACAGCACACACACACACACACACACACACACACACACACACACACAGCAGATCTCACCATCTCACCAGGCACTGGAAAAGGTAAACAGAGTAAAAGATAAGTCGAGTCTAGCCTATGCAGGGTCATCTCCCACTGAGCTGTAATAAGGAGCTCTCACCTCAGGTGCCAACGGAGGAAACACATGCTTCTGGGAACACAAAGTCATATATGAGAGAGTAAAAGGAACCGAGAGAGCACATGGGGCAGAGCCCGGAAGGCCAGGTGCTGGCTATTAGACCATGGTACAAAGGCATTCAGTACTGTGTCAGGGGTTCAGATGATAAGCAATGAGAATGTGGAGGACTGCAGACTCTAGTGAAGAGCCAATAAAAAACCTGAAGATGCAAAAAGGGACGAACAGGCAAACTTAGCAACAGAGTACACACTGCAGAACAAAGCAGGAGAGAAGCCAGACTGGGGTGGAGCAGGGTGGGGGTGGGCAGATGCTGTAAGCTCAAATCCAGGAGGAAAAGAAGCCAACGAACAGTGTAAGGTCTGCAGGACAGGACTGAACAGCATGGCGTTGTCACTCAGGCAAGGATAGAGACTGGCTCGTGGATTGAAAATTCACGATTGTCGGGCTGGTGAGATGGCTCAGTGGGTAAGAGCACCGTCTGCTCTTCCAATGGTCATGAGTTCAAATCCCAGCAACCACATGGTGGCTCACAACCACCCGTAATGAAATCTGATGCTCTCTTCTGGTGCATCTGAAGACAGCTACAGTGTACTCATTTATAATAATAAACAAATCTTTAAAAAAAAAAAAAAAAAAAAAAAAAGAAAATTCACGATTGTCAAAAGGACAATTCCTCATGCAACCCTCAAACTCCCAGGCTTCATCCTGCAAACACGGACAAGAGGCTCTGGTGTCTTACAGTGACAAAGGTCTCAAGAGACAGAACAAAGGTGAAGAACCGCTCCTTCCAGTTCCCAGAGCAGAAGTCACCAACATGACCCCACTCCAATGCAGCGTCCTTGAGCCGCTGCTCTGGTGACACTGCCCTGCACAGGTGATGCCACACAACTCAGTGACACTGGCCGTGCTGCCCATGTCCCCTCCTCATGGCCAACACAACATCCTTGCTTCCTGTCTGCTGGAAAGGGGACGAGTACAGTGACTCCACAGGTGTGCAGAGGGCAGGCTGCTGTTCACAGGCTGCGGATGGGGGGGAGGGGTGGGTCTGCACAGGGAAATGACCCTGATTAAACATGCACATCAATCAGCAGAGAATGCAAGGGAGTGTCTACTGGAGTTGGCTGCACTGAATGGGGAGGTGTGGGAACAGGCCCAGCAGCAGCTGCAAGCCAAGGAGCAGCCACAGGCCCAGAAGCAAGAGTCATTAGAAACCATAAAAAGCAAGGTGCAACGACTTCAACGGAGACTTCAGGTGTAAATCCCTCCAATATCTTGATTTTGGCTCTATCAAACTCATTTTAGACTCTGTCCACCAGACAGCTAAGAAAATAAATGTGTGCTTTTTTTGTTTGGTTCATTGGTTTTTGGTTTTTTGAAGACAGGGTTTCTCCGTATAGTTTTAGCTGTCCTGGAACTCGCTCTGTAGACCAGGTTGGCCTCAAATTCACAGAGATCCACCTGTCTCTGCCTCCTGAGTGCTGGGATTAAAAGTATGTTATCCCAACAAGCGAATGTGGGCTGTTTTAACCTTCTCTGCCTGCAGTGATTGACTGGGCCTGCCAGGAACCCCTGATCCAAACTTACCTGCTGAGCAGTGAACTCCGGCAGCATGACACAGGTGGCTCCTACCCAGAGTGGACAGAGCAGCTTGTTGACCACACCGTGGACATGGTGCAGCGGGAGGACGTGAAGGATCGCATCGTTTTTTGTCCATGCCCATGAGTGGACCAGCCCTGTCACCTGTGGAGAACAGCAGTGCCTATGAACAGGGTGAGAGGCTGCAGGGATGGCACTAGTAGACAAGTCTCTAGGGGATCCTGACCAGAGGAGGAAGAATAGAGATGGCTCTTTCCTCCCTCCTTCTAGTGGCTCCTGAAGTTGTGGTCGCTGGACCATCAAGGTAATGATACCGGCTCCAGCAGGCTACCACAGCCTGTGTCTCTACTAGGGTAGGAGATGGTCTCTAAGCTGAGCATCTCCCCCAGGAGTGATGCTGCACAAGACCCATCACACCTGTGTGCCCGATGGCTGGAACCACGCTTCATGCGCCATGTACCAAGGAGCCTGGAATTCACTTCTTCCCTCCTATGTGCTGCCTTGCGCTTCATTTCACTGTTCCTACTGTAAAGAGACTCCCTGGGACATGCTCATGCTTTTTAGAAAATGAGCACACTCAGTGACTGACCGATGTGCTTTCCAAGGTGGTTCTGGACGTGGCAGAATATAAGACTAATGTACAAGGGTGGAGTTGACAGAGAAGAGGCTCTTGTTTCTAGGATGCTCTTATAAATCCCAACCTTAGGTATAATCACACACCCCGACATGCAATGATTCAGTTTTGGCGGGACATTCAGTGATCCCCTAACCCCTCTGTTCTTGTGTGCCTCATCAGCACGTACCGTAAGCTGATTTGTCACATGAACCTGCTACTCCTTGTCACCAAGCATTGCAGAATTTACAGCTGTGAACGACACTGTAGAAAAGCAGGTCACCCCGGGAAGCACCTCAGGGCCACACTCAGTGATGATCATAAATGAGTCCAGGATAGTGAGAGAGGAGTAAAGAGAGGCCCAGGAGCCTACCCAGCACTCACCACAGCGGCTAGGTTACGGTGGGTGCTCAGTGCACCCTTGGGCCGCCCTGTGGTCCCGCTGGTGTAGAAGATTATAGCACCACGGTCACGCCACTCCCTCTCTTGAACTGGCAGCTCTGTGGGCTTCTCTGCTGCTCCACGGTAGATGGCAGGCGTGAGAGGCAGAAGAGGGACTCCCAGCCTCTGAGCCAGTGGACTTAGCCGCTCTACGTACTCCTGGCCTACCACGACCACAGAGCTCCGGGAGTCCTGGATGAAATACTCCAGCTGGGCCTCAGGGTGCTTCCAGTACAGTGGGACAGCAATACCACCACTCATCCAGGAGGCCCACTGTGCTACAACGTAGGAGACGTCATTGGAGCACAGGAAGGAGACCCTCTCTTCCTGGAGGTCTCCAACCTTACAACCCCGAAGCCTGCAGATCTCTTGGGCCAGGCAAAGGCTGCGATCATATAGTTCCCTGTAGGTGTGACGGCCATATTTGTCAATAAGGGCGATCCTGTCCCCAAAGGCCAGGGCCCGTATGAATACCGGAGCACTCCCATCTGTGTGGGCCTCTGAAGTGGTAGACAGGAGGCTATGTCCCCTGTGTCTTCTGGGAATCAGCTGACTGGAGGCCAAGGACCAGAAGAGACGCCTGAAGGGTAGTGCCAAGTGGGGTGGCATCACTCTGACAAACCACTGGGTGGGCTGGGGAGGATGAGAGCGTAGAGTGTGAGTGTCTGCTGGCCCACCCAAGCCCTACCCACAGCAAGGCTTAAAACACACCCTAAGGCTGTGGAAACTCTTAACGGAGCATCCCCTGAACAGAGGGGCTAACACCCTCAGTGGTACAACCTGCTTAGAAAGTGTCTAGTATCAAAGCTTTTTTATTAGGATTCTTTAAATAGTTCAAAAACATGCAAAGTCCCAAATAATTTTATGATAGGAAAATCAAATAAAGTACACATAGGTAAAACCTGAATAATGTTTTTTGTGATTCTGAGCCTGGAAAAATCACTAGTTAGTAGAAGCAGGCATGGCAGGGACTCAAAAGTCACCCTTGCCCCTCTCAGATCACATCTGAGACACAGCCTGCTCAGCAAGAACACAACTGCATGTCCCAAAGCATAGTTATTCAGCAACTGCAACCCAGCAGAACCTAAGGAAAGCAAGTTCCCAAGGCTAGACAGCATCAGTTTGTCTTCCCGAATACAACTACTAAATTGTAATGACATAAGCAGAGGAAGCCTGCTCAGGAGAGGGAGGGGGTCACTGCTGAGCTCTGTGAACCTGCTCCACTGGGCATGGGCTCTGGGGAGCCTGACGTCCAATCCAAAGGAAGACAGAGGGGGCCACATTTCCACACTGGCTCTGCCCAGGGCACCTACCGGGTCCAGAAGCTACCCAATGTTCTGGATCTCCCCCCCCCCCCCCCCCCCCCCCCGGTGCTAGCTAGCAACATCCCTTGCTCTGGTTTTATAACCCTCATGTCACACGTTCCTTACTGCCTGTCTGGCAAGACAACACCCCCCACCCTGTCTGGTCTCCATCAGTTAGAACACATCACTACCCACTAAGGCCCTCTGGCTTGTGGCTTTCCTTAGAGCAGCCTCCCCAACCACAGTTAAGAGCTAAGAGGCCACACCCACTTTGGCAGGCACAGCCGAGGTGGATGAGCGATCAATGCAGAGGTTACGGTGGGCTGAGGGCACCACCAGCTGCCTTTAGAGAAGCACTACACACTGGCACTAGACATCACTCATAGGAAGTCAATAGAGACTCTTGCTGATGGGAACCTTGACACCACCCCAGGCCACGTGTCTAAAATTCCCTGGCAGACACAACAACTGGCATGCTCTGGGGTGCTCGCTGGGAGCCTTACACTATCCTAGAAGGCCCAAGAGAAGGACAAAGGTAAGACTGACTATACCCTGCCTCCTCTCCCTTTCGCTCCCTCTACATCTTCACGTATTGCCGCATGTCACATTCCCTCTTGGAGGTTTGTCTCCACTAGCATGCTTTCTCTGACACCTACCAGCTTTTATTTTTCATTAGCTTGCCAGGGGCAAGCCAACACACCGCTGCCTGCTGTATGTACTAAAAGCAGCTTTGTTTTTAGACAGAATCTTGTTGTATAGCTCTGGTTCTCCTGGACCTCTCTCTGTAGACCAGGCTGGTTTCGAACTCAGAGACCAGCTTGCCTCTCCAGCGCTGGGATTAAAGGTGTGCGCCACCACACCAGGACATCTTTATTCTCTCATATACAGACTATTTGCAATACTTACATAATTACCTAACAAAACAAAGTTTACATCAATAAATAGTCTGAATACTAAATTTTGTTCTGTGCTCAAGGTCTTTGGGAATGACTCTATTTGTCTGCCTTCTTGCTGGGATTGGCTGCTTTCGCCTCTATCCGGGCGCTCTGGGTCAAGATAGCAGGAAAACTCCACCTCACTTCTCTGTGCACAAGTTAGCATGTGGCTGCTTGCAGGCTCCAAGCACACTGGCTCTGCACAGATAAATTCTCAAACACTCTGGCCCCTGGAGACCACATGGGGTCTACACAAGGCAGTGAGGGCCCCACAGCTGCTCTCAGCTCTGTTCCACAAGGGCTCAGAGGTCCCAAGCTGTTCGCACTCTGGATTTCTACTTCTATAAAGACACCAAAAAATATGGGTGACAGCAGGGCTAGGCAAGAGATGCCAAGAGCTCGACAGCCATGTGGGCTTCCAGAAGTCAGCAAGCACGGAGTAAGCCGGGGTGCTTTAGTTCTCACGCCAACAATGTCTCTATTTGTTTCACAGTCAGAGATGCCAAAAGCAAGAGAAACCCAAAGAGAAGACGTGCTGGGTGGTATTTCTGAGTTACAGACTTGTGACCAGATTCCTGTGGGTTAGAGTGTGAGATGTCTCAGGATGCTCTGGGGGAGGAGGGGATGAACAGGAAGGATAAAACATCTGTCATTCATCTATTCTCTGCACAAGGGGACAGAAAATAGAAAAACTCACACAGAAGACCTGCTATGTGAGATACCAGAAGCATCTAACGTAATGCTACACCACAGCCTCCAAACAGCACAACTCTCCTTCTGAAGCACCCGGAGAACCCAGCACTTGGGAGGTACTCCCTGCTGCCCATCACCCAGCTATGGGAACTCATCAGCATCAGGAACCTGCGCAAAGGAACCCTGAAGACCAGGATCCTGACGAAGAATTGCACATGGGAACAAGGGCATGGGAGAGCCTTCCTGATAGAGGCTTCTAGTCCTAGGGAGGGCAAGAGCTTGAATCATGAAGCCCTCTAAGCAGTAGCATAAATACTTGGCAACCCTTCCCCCCTTGTTGCATTAACACTCTGACCTTAGGGACACAAAAGGTGTGCATATAGTATGCTCACACAAGTGGTAATGGCATAAACTAACACTAACCAATGGTTCTCTGAAAAAGCATAAGTAGAACACAAATATGATCACAGACACTCAAATACAATAGGATGCTGGCCTTCACCAATCTATCTGGTACCCTCCTTTCGACACCTCCATACCCCGTGAGGTGGTAGGGCTGAGGTAACATGGCTACCCAGCCATAAGCAACACAGTAGGGTGGTCACAAGATTTGGAGTAGGCAGAGCTGAAGCAGCTTCAGGATCTCTGGGGTAGAGTCCTGAGCCCTGAAGGTTGGTAGTCATGGGCAGACACTGGGCATCAGGAGGTATCAAGAGAGGCTCCTTATGATGGAACAGACTCAGTTACAGTTCCCATGGGGCCCTCATTCTGTGAGGAGACACCCACACCAGAAACAACAGTGGCCCCCATGAGGACACAGCGATCCTGGGGTGATAGGTCAGGGAGGATGGTGGAGAGGAAGAGCAAACCGATTCCTGTATCGAGAGCTGTACTCATGCTGGGGTGGCACTGCTGCACCATCTTCTTATAATTCTTATAAATTCTACCATGTCCCCTCTGAGGGACTGTCTTATTCTCCCATATATGGAAATGGGACCAGTGCAGGCCTCCAAAGCTGCTTTGGTCTTCAGGCATGAGCCTGGCCCAAGCATTTAAACATCTGTCAGTGTTGAGCTAACTCCCAGCTCATCCAACAAGAGCCAGCTCTTTAGGGCAAAACAAAGTCTGTCTATTCAGGGCATTTGGCTGTGCGTGGTCCCCTGACCCAATTCACGTCCAGGGTTGCCAGAGAATGCCACATGATACCTGTGATTTGGGAACTGTCAAAACTACATGTTAACGCAGCATGGTGAAACCTATATCCATTCTAGATAATAAACTACTATCTTAAAAAAGACATCTGGTGGCTGGGGTGTATTGGTAAGTGGCTGCCTAGCGTGCAGAAAGCCCTCGTTCCTCAGCACCACCTAAATGAGCATACTGGAGGCAAAAGGATTAGAAGTTTAAGGCCAGCTTGAATACATGAGGCCCCGTCCCTAAATTAAAAAGAGAAAACGGCCATCAAGAAAGGTATGTTTACTTCGGTCTCAAGGTAAGGGTAGCAGGGACACCTGATTCACAATAATCACGGTGGCCTTGAGAACACTTAGCGCATTTCCGATTTTAGGACTCCCTCGCGGGGCAGCCCACGGCTTAGACGTCCTCCTACAGCAGTATCTGGAGGCTCTCACCGGTCTTAGTGGTCAGCCACAGACAAGTTCCCTCCCAGAATGAGAATCAACACACTTCTCTTTTAGAGAAATCCCGGGATCCGCTTGCAAATCCTGCAGCCCTTCCTTGCATGCACGCTGGTCCCGTCCCTGCCGCCATAGTCGGCTCTCGGGATCCATCTACCCTATCCAGCCAGGACCCGAGCAACTCGCATCCCACGTGGTGCTCGGCGCAAACAAATAAGGGAGGGCTTCATGTGACTTAAGCCCGGGAAAAAGGACGTAAGTTTACATACACACAAGTTTCTCTGGCGCTACCGACAGACACCTGCCCAACAGTTCCCACGGCCCCCTGATCAGCTCCAGCTCACCTCGATACCCCCTTTCTCGTTGTCTGCTACGTGATTACCTGGGGTCACGCGGGGGAGGGGGGTGGTTGGGGGTGGGGCGCCGGAGTGAGAGGTCGGCCAGGTGGGTGGATCGGGCCGGAATAAGTCCTACACCTAAAAATGTCCGCAGGCGAAAAGTGTCCGTCGATTTAATATGTTCCCGGGATGCAGAGCCTGGGTAATGAGTTCCGGAGTCGAGCGTTCCTGCTTATTCGCATACCATACCTGGTCGCAAGTCCTGAGAAGGACCACCGGAGAGTGGCCTTTAGGTGGCCTGACAGCTGTTACCAGACCTCCGGATCCACTGTCCTGATAGAACAAGTACTGTGGGTTGTTTGCACTGGGTCCGATTTAACTGTTGTTATTGAGACAGGGTCTCATGTAGCCCAAGCCGGCTCTGAGCTCAGCAATGTGGCTAAGGATGACCTGACCTACCTCTACCTCTTGAGAGATGACTAATTATGGGCTTGCTTCACCACGTTCGGCTTATGTAGTGCCAAGGATGAAACCCGGGGCTTCACATGTCAGACAAGGACCGCAACAACTCAGACCTGTATTCTCAGCCCTCAATGATCATTTTGTTTCTGTTGTTGTTTGGCTGGTTTTGTTTTGCTTGTTTTTGGTTTTTGTTTCTTTTCGTGACAGGGTTTCTCTGTGTAGCCCTGGCTGTCTTGGAACTCACTGTGTAGACCAGGCTGCCCTCGAACTCAGAAATCCGCCTGCCTCTGCCTCCCAAGTGCTGGGATTAATAGGCATGATAGCTCCCGTGGCCAAAGGAACCATACAGCAGTGGTCACCATCTTCTCCGAAACAGAATGTAAATGGGCTCCCACGGTCCCTGAAGAGGGGCTCCTCGGCTTGCAGCTGGCTGGGGTCTGCATGATTTTTTTTTTTTTTTTGGTTTTTGGAGACAGGGTTTCTCTGTGTAGCCTTGGCTGTCCTGGAACTCACTCCGTAGACCAGACTGGCCTCGAACTCAGAAATCCGCCTGCCTCTGCCTCCCAAGTGCTGGGATTAAAGGCGTGCGCCACCACCGCCCGGCAACACCAGGTGATTTTTGAATCTCTGACACAGACCAGGAACTGTGGCAGGATGAAGGCAAGGTCTCATTCTGTAGCTCAGGCTGGCATTAAACTCCTGGTAATCCCACTGCCTCAGCCTCCTGAGTATAAAGATTACAGGTCTGTGCTCCACAGCCAGCTTTAGGATAGGATATTAAATGGTTTCTGTACAGTAAAAGGTAAACCTTGAAAGCTAGACACTAAGGTCCGTTTGTCGGTGGCAGCAAAGCTAGAGACACAATTCCACTGCCTACAGCAGCCAGAGAAGCGTCACAGACCTCTACATAGGTGAAACAGGGATTCTTGACTTTGGGTTTCAGGACGATTCATTATGAAGCACATTTGGAGTTATTAAGACATAGTTTTAAAGATTTATTTATTATATAGCTAAGTACACTGTAGCTGTCTTCAGACTCTCCAGAAGAGGGCATCAGATCTCATTACAGGTGGTTGTGAGCCACCATGTGGTTGCTGGGATTTGAACTCAGGACCTTTGGAAGAGCAGTCAGTGCTCTTAACCACTGAGCCACCTCTCCAGCCCATAGTATGGTTTTAAGAATAAACACTGAGACAGACTGATTGGAGGGGGAATCGGTTTAGGCAAAGGGTGATAGACACCCTAGCGCTGATGCACTTCTGAGGAGGGCGCTCAGTGTCTTTACAACAGCCATACACAAACTCAGGAGGCCTCCAAGTTACACTGTTTCCAACAAACTTGTTGTTTCCTTCCCCCCCTTTTTTGGGTGGGAGCAAGTGAGATCATAGAGAGGAAGAGACTGAGTATCAACATGAATCACACTGTCTAACATTGGCATGTACACCACAGGCCCTGAGACTTCTATGCTTAAATGTCTACTTCCAAAGCCTAGGCCTAGACATGGGCCTGGAGAGGAATCGAGTCAGCTTCTGATACCCCTGGGTCTTGGAAATCATCAAGAGTCTGGATTTGGGTTTGGAGTGCTCAGTTGTTATCAGAACCACCAGGGTTGGATTCCCAGCACTGCCTAAACCAGACATGGTACTGCATGCCTGTAATCACAGTATTTGGAATGTGGAAGCAAAAGGGTTAGAAATTCAATGTTATCTGGCTACATAGAGAGTTTGAGACCAGCTTGGGA
Organism: Montemys delectorum; assembly: GCA_019843815.1. Classification (NCBI taxonomy): domain Eukaryota; kingdom Metazoa; phylum Chordata; class Mammalia; order Rodentia; family Muridae; genus Montemys; species Montemys delectorum. Next base: position 13,678 of record JADRCD010214674.1, on the reverse strand, counting down.
TACATAAGATTGTCTCAAAAACAAACAAACAAAACCACAAAACCAACAATAGAAGAGACAGAATGGCTGGAGAGATGGTTCAGTGGTTAGAGCATATGCCCCTCTCCCAGAGGATCTGGATTTGATTCCAAGCAATTCACAACTTCTCTAACTCAAGCTCCATGGGAGATGCTGCTTCTGTGGATGGACACACACACACACACACACACACACTTATAAAAAAAAAAACAACAAGAGGCCCACAGGGTCCAGTCCCACCCACCCCCTGAGCTTCTGATTGGCATTTCCATGACCATAGCACAAGTTGTTAGGAATGACCAGACATTTGACATTAACCAGATAGTCATTAACCTGAGAGATGTGAACTAACACAGCCAGTAAAGACAAATGCCAAGAGCAGGGATATCCACATGAGGAGAACTCCAACACGACCCCCACTACTGTCCTCAGCTGATGGACAGAGGTCCTGCAGGACCAAGATACTCCAACAGAGAGTTTCCCAAAAACCTGTAGGCTAGGAAGAGTGGTGGCTAAGCAGAATCTCCACAGAAAGGCTAGAAACAAGGGGAGGGGAGTGGGGGGAGTGTATCTGGACAAACAGCCAAGGTGGAGAGCAGAAGGGGAAGAGATTGGCTGGGTCTGCTGGGAAGTCTGGTAGGCAGGATTTGAGGTTTGAGGAAGGGAAAGTGGAAAAGATAGAGCAAAGGAATTCACAGGAGAAATTCAAAAGAGCCAGCAGAAACAAAGCTACGAGGGCCCTGCACAGTGAATAGGGTGGCCATGTGGACTTAGCAAATGCAAGGGTGGAGTATAGTAGTTGCCCCTCTCAGAGGGAGGCTGTGAACACAGACCGCCAGAGCACTTCCTGCTGTGGGTAAGTGTGTACTGCCATGCCTTCTTCATCACTGGCTCCCCATTGTGGTCCAGGACAGGTGCCTGTCAACAGATGTGAGATAAATGGAAGTAGCCAGACAGCAGCACCTGCAGCCTTGGGCAGGAAGCCAACTCCCACCTTCCCTCGAGGAGATGGCTGAGCCATCCCACATGACAGTTTCAAGTCAAGACGAAGCCTCTTTTTCCACCTTGGGTTCAGGTGGTCGAGATGACTCTGCACATTCTATGCCACGTCTCACACACCAGACACCAGACCTTTCCCTGCTCCCATCAGATGCCTGCACACTCCAGACACCTGCTGACCCCCTACATGCGCACACCTGCCCTTTCCGGGGGGGGGGGATCTTGCTGCAGCATCCTGGAAGGGGATCCAGCCCCTCCCCTCCTCCTTTGCACCTCCAGCTTAATGAGCAGAAACTGCTGGGGGCGCCTGGGTCACACCTTCTCACTTGACTGAAGCATAGCTCAGATCTGGCTGGCGCGGGTTTACTCACAAGGGGAACTTTCGCAAGCTGTGAACGAACGAAGGACCTTCTGCAGGCGGCCTGTTCTGTAGGCACCTGCACTGGTGTCCTGGTGAGGCCCCGCCCTGGGAGCACTGACGGATGTCACCTTGTACCTGGTGACTAAGAGAAGAGATCATGACAGTCTCTGACCTGCCACTGGCTTTCTGTGTCCAGGCTGGTCCAGCCTACATGGAACAGGGCTGACCTGAGTCTATAGCTAGACACTGACAGAGAGGTTACGTATACCCCCGGGGAGATTATGGAAGGCACCTTGCCTTGTTGTTTCTTTGATTGATCTTGTGTCTAGAGAAACCAGCTTCCATGGAGTGAAACCTCAGGAACAGCCTGTGGGGGGTCTGCCTGAAGAAAACAGAGGCTTCGGTACACAATCCCATGTACTGGCCAGCAAATCTCACAGTGCCTATGGAGGCTGAAGGCCACGGACAACTTTGTGGGAGGCCTGCTTGTACCCTTCTATGTTTTTAAAAGCAATTTATTTATTTACTTATTTATTGTTATTTTATGTACATTTGTGATTGGACTGCATGTATGCATGCATGAGTGTGTTAGATCCCCTGGAACAGGAGTTACAGACAGTTGTGTATGTGGGTACTAGGAATTGAACTGGGGTCTTCCAGAAAAGCCTCCAGTGCTCTTCACTGCTAAGCTTTCTCTTCAGCCCCCTATTTTGGATTCTTAATGCTCGTGGTTGTGTAAGATAACATTTGTTATTTCTCACTCATAAAGTTTTTTAAGACATGGTCTAATATAGTCCAGGCTGGCCTCAAACTCATTATTTATCTAAAGGTAAGGATGACGCAGGACTCCTGTTCCTTCTGCCTCTTTTGCTCAAGGTCTGGGATGTCTTTCATGTGCTGCAACACATAGTTTATGGGGGCTGGGGATCGAACCCAGGGCTCCCTGCAGGATGGGTAAGACCTTTCACAAATGAGCCATACCCCTAACCTGATAGGCCATGAAGTTCTGAGGCAATGTGAGCACAGCAGCAGGAGTGAGGCCCGGTTTCTGTCAGTGAAGGGATACAGGAGCGGCGGGCGGGCGGGCTCCTCAGCTCCTCAGCTCCTCAGCTATAGGAGAGCGGGCGGGCTCCTCAGCTCCTCAGCTCCTCAGCTATAGGAGAGCGGGCGAGCTCCTCAGCTCCTCAGCTATAGGACAGAAGGCCATTTCCAGTATGTGTTATAAAAGTCAAATAAAGAATCCCATGTCATACACAATGCCAAGAAAACAGCAAACGTTGAACATGGGCACTATTCTGTCACCAACCATCTACATAATTTCATATCACAGAGCAGTAAGGGCTCAGATGATCAGGTTCAAGAATCAGGCTTTTTTTTAAAAAAAAAAAATAGTATGTGAAAAATGATGATTGCACTGGTTCCCAACAGGCCAGCAGTCTAGGGTCCTGAGGAGTCAGGAGGATCATCATGCTTTGCAAAAGGGATGGCCAGCATCAGGTCTCTGGGTCAAGTGGCATGGAGACCAAGGTGCTCAGCCGAGGCTTCCAGGAGGGTGCACATGAAGGGAGGCTGGGAGTTTGTGGGGGTCAGAGGAGCGTTCTAGAATTAAAGATATTAATAATTAAGCAGAAGTGATTATGTCTGCTAGAGAGCTCAGAAACGTTGTGAGGCTATAGCCAGTGGCTGAGCCATATACCACTGCAGTAGCATCCATTCTTCGTGGTCAGATGGCTGTGGTCCACTGCTAATTCTCAGCTCTTGAGAGGATCATCATGCTGTGAGCGATGGTCTAGGGAGATGGTGTCTACCAAATGTGAATTTGCTCACACCATCATGAGGCCGAGAATTTTGGTTCAGGTTTTTGGCACAGGGCTCCTAAAATACTGCCAGTGTCCCAAGAAATGGGAGCTCATAGAAAAGGTCTGTTTTGGGTTTTTCTGTGGCTCCTGACTCATAGCCACCTCCTTCAACTACACACTCCCTCCGTCTACATCATCTACGCTTCCTCTCCACAGCCCTGTTGTCTGGCTTTGGAGAAGGTTCTGGGCATGACCTCAAAGTTTCAGAAATCCACAGAGGGCCTGAATCTACATTTACCCCAGTGGATACAGCACAGGGCATTTGTTGTGAGGACATGGCTGGCCTTTTCTGAGGTGTGAATAAACAAAGTTGGCCACGGGGACTGTCATGGGATTGGAGAGCCTGGCAGGGACATATCAAGACCCCAATCCTGCCAGAACTCCCTCCCGTGATGCCACGCATGCCAGGCCTCGCAGGGCAAAGATGTCCAAGTGCCACACATGTGGTCTCCCTGCAGCTGCCACCAGCTTGGCGTGGGTGCTCCTGGGGAATGGCTCCTTCCACATGGCATGGCAGCACAGCTGCCAGCTTGGTGAAGCAGCTGCGAGAGGCGCCCCTGCCTGCCCCTTGAGGTGCCAGTTGGGAGGCAGCAACTCTCTCCTGCAGACTACCTGTGGCTGGGGATCTATTTCCTGGCGACTGAGAATTTGATTTGTTTCCAAATCCTCTATCCGCCTCCCACCTGTCATCTCTCTCGCTGCACTCCTCCTCTGCCTTCAGTCAGCAGCCCCACCCCCACCCCCAGTCTCATCACAGCCCGAGTGCGCTTCTCATCACCAGCACCAGGCAGCAGGCACCACCTACGCCGGCATCTGAGCAGTCTTCCTGTCATGGGTGCCAAGCTGGCGCTGATGTAGTACTGTCAGTGCCTCGAGTTGAGGTCCAGGGGTCCCTGGGCTCCAGAGCTGAGCTCCAGAGAGAGAGAGGAGTACCTGTCTGAAGGCTCCCAAAACTGAGAGAGTCCAGAGATGAGGGCCAGGCTTCATGCTGCCCCTGATGCATGGATGGTAACCTTATGTTACAGCAAGGCTCTGAATGAACTGAGGGAACTGGATGCAAATGGGGAGATCTGCTGAGGCTGAGGCTGAGGCTGAGGCTGAGGCTGAGGCTGAGGCTGAGGCCTCAACAGGAGCTCTAAGCAGACCACATCTGTGAACACAAACCCTTCAGCCTGAGGAAGAAGCTGACACAGCTTAGAGGTTTGCAATGATCGAATTCCCCAGGAGCTCTCCTATCTGAATCACTCTCTCTGGCCTCCTGAGCATCCCTTACTTTGCAAAGGGTCCCAGGGATGAGGCCTATCCATGCAGAGCATCTGGCCTGACCTGAATTTCATGTGCTGGGATAAGAAGATGAGTGCTCCTTCTAAGGAGATGGGTGTTACTTTGTTTTCATACCCCAGCTGTGGGAGGGAGGGATGAAGGGCTGAGACTTAGACAGAGTGAGAATGAACTGAGGAGGGACAAAGGACCTGGGATGGGGGGGGGGTGTTAGGCCTTTGAAGCCTTATCTTCTGGGAAAAGTCAGGAGTCAAGAGGGGCTGGGATTCACCCCTAGAGCAGACTGGTTCCTACGAGTGGCCTGACAGATCCCAGGTTCCCAAGGCTGACACCCAGGTAAGGCCACTGGCCTGCTACAATAGGAAGTATGGAACTGTAGGAGTGGAGAGAGCAAAGCCTTAAAAAGAATAAATAGCAAATTATGCGGGGAGTTGGGGGGTGGGGGCCCAGCAGCTTGGGACACCCTACTGTAGGTCGCCAAGTTAGGACAGGGGCCTTCAGGAGGGACCAAGCCTTTGATCTACTTGACACAGAGGAAAGGGAGGACTAAGGGTCTGATGGTGCTCCCTGAGTGCTGGGTCCAGAGTCCCCGAACTTATGGCTCCCGGTATTCTGGAGTGGGCTTGGGCCAGTCTGTAGTGCAGAAGACACTGGCCCAAGTGTGCCCTCTGTGCATTCTGCTGAGCCCCACTGTGCCTCAGTCTCCCTTCCTGCACTTCTCAGGGTCCTTCCTACACAGCGTGGTTTCCAAGACCCTACTGCCCTTGAAGAGGAGCCAATGTCCATGGGAGGCCCACACCTACTAACCCGGTACCTTGTGCCTCACAAACAGCAAAGCTCAGGCCCAGGAGGCCATGCCTTGGGGAGGAGGGATAGGAAGAGGAAAAGCTGGCAGGAAACAATATGGCCAAAGAACGATAGCTAGGTAAGGCTCCCGTACATCCACGGTGTCATTAGCCCTAGACGAGATTAGATGGGCAAATAGTCACCATTCACTCTCTTCCCACTTGGTGCCAACACTAAGCTGTGGGAGCCACACAAAACTCCCCCACTGGATCTTCTCACACCCTGCCTGACATAGCACCCCTCAGCATGACTATGGGTGCCCTGCTTTGCTCCCTGTTGCTTTGATAGACTGTGACCAAAACAATATAGGAGAGGAAAGGGTTGGCTTCCCTTACACCTACCTCCGTGTTGTAGTGCATCGAGGGAAGTCAGTGACAGAGCTCAAGGAAAGACGAACCTGGAGGCAGAAACTGAAGCAGAGACGGTGGGGAGGGGGGCAGTGCTGCTGACTGGCTCACTCTGTCTGCTTTTCTCACACAGCCGGGTACGCTACCCCAAGGGTGGCACCACAATGGACCGGGCCCATCAACATCAGTTATTAATCAAGAAAATGCCCCACAGACATGCCCACAGGTCAATCTGATAGACATCAACCCCTATCCAGAGGGCTTCTTTGCCAAAGCCCCCACAGTTAATATCGTCACAGCAGGGGCTTTGCTACATGTGGATTTTGAGAGAATAAAAGCAGCTAGTCCCCTGTATCTCCCAGTTAACCTCAATGTCCTTACAGGGACCCCAGACTGTCCACTAGAATGAGCCTGGATGAGGAAGGGGGATGACAAGGACTTTAAGGGGACCGTTGAAGCTTAGCTTTTACCCCCCTCTGGGAGGGCAGTTTCTCTAATACTGAGCACAGAGCCTGAGGCACGGCCAGAGGTTCAGTCCAGGCCTGGCTGCTCCAAGCAGCCCTCGGTGGAAACTAGTCATAGCCGTGGGGCAGCGCTGGCTTGTGTGCCCAGTGCCCAGGCTTCCTGCTGCATGTCTGTGAGCCCTCCTGGCCAGACGGAGCCCTGCCAGGGATGGAGTACTGCCAGCAGTGTGTCTGGCCTCATGGCCCTGAGGACAACGGCATATGTGTCTGTGCACAGAAGCGTCACGTCCACAGAGGTCAAACCAGCATCTACCTGCAGTGCATCATTAGCATGGCATGGTCAGCTCCAGAGCATCCTGGGGCCTGTCTCCTCTGCCCTCAACTTGTTTAAGAGTCTAGGAGACTTTCAAAACAAAACAAAACAACAACAACCAAAGCAAATAAATAAAACAAAAAACAAAGCATCAAAAAAAAAATAGGGAAAAAAATCCCACTGAAGGAGTTCCTCTGAAGCCAGTCGATATTTATTCCTGCACCATGTACTATCCCATTTGACAGATGGAGAAACTGAGACCCAGAGAGGTTCCCCCCCTACCCTAGCTTTCTCGAAACCTCACAGTAATCCACAGTGGGGCAGGTCAGACCTCTGCACCTGTGCGTCTGTTTAGGAACAGGTGTCTGTGCCGCTCTGCAAATATTTGCTGATGGTGTTGATAACTCAGGCAGCCCTGAGCTCCGTGTTCCGGAAAGAGCCCCTGATGGTGCCGGCATTGACACCATCACATCTAAATTGCAGATCTGGAAGCCAGCCACGGAGGTGTTTCATTTGGTCAACATCATGAGTATATTTTTAAGTCTGACCTTACTTGGGCAGGATGAAAGCTCTCTGTTCACTGTTCTACCTCATCCCCGCCCTGCCCCAACTTACCTGGCGCCCTTCCTGCTCCTGTCTGGGGGTGGGGGTGGGGCGAACTAGGACAGCTTCAGGACTGGCAGGCAGCCTCTCCATCTTCCCCTACTTGGCCTGGTGGACCCCAAAAGTGTCTGCTGGTTTTTAAATCCTCAATATAATAGGCATGTATGTATCTACGTCAAGAGCTCAGGTGGGTGGCCCAGGACACTGCCATAGTCAGTCTCACCGTCAGACACAAAGCCCAAGGGGCTTTCCAGAGGGAAATGTAAGTGGCCAGTGGAAGGTGACTTCCAGGAGCTCTGGGTGTGTGGGCCTGTGCACTAGGATTTCAGTTTCAGGGAGGCCTGGGTTCTCTTGGGATCAGTTTTCCTTATGCTGAGATATGGGATTGGATGGTTGACATGTTTTAGCACATACATATGCCTTTAAGTCTTTCTCCTCCTCTTCCTCTTCCTCCTCTTCCTCTTCCTCCTCCTCCTCAAATACCTTCCACGAAAGTTCAATACTGGATTATTCCACACCTGTAATCAGAACCACTCAAGTTCTTTGGGATAGGTTAGAGGATTGCTACCTCCAATGCATGCTGGGACAGGTCACAGAACCAACATCTTGAAGCCCATTTTGAGCAAAGGAACACATATTATTCCTTCCCCAGCTCTACATGGCTCCCTGCCCACTCATCTCCTGAGAGTTGAGGGGCTCATTGGCCGCTCTAAGGATGCTCTGTACAGGGTCACAGAATATTATTGACCAGCTTTGCTATTTCAAAACCATGAGATCTTAGACGGGTGATTCTGAACCTTAGTGCTCTTGTACAAGGTCAGTGGCTTCAGGCTAAGGGCCAAATGCCAGCCGTTGCCCATTCAATAGATAAAGCTCTATTGGCACACAGCCACACCTTCCAAAATCCCAGTGGCCACCATGGATGTGATGTAGGTTGATGGCTTTGGTGCCAGCTTCTGGTGACCATAGTTGGGGTAGTTTACATGTCAAGTGTCCTGTATAAGTGCAGGCATTTGGACTCTTGGTCCCCAGTGGGTGGAGCTGTTTGAGGGAGGCTAGGGGCTGTGGCCTTGCTGAAGGAAATACTCCACTTGGCAGGGGTAGGCTCTGAGGTCCAAAGCTGTCCCCCACGTCTGGTTCACTCTCTGCTTCCCGCTTGTGGCAAAAGATGTGATCTTGCAGCTTCCTGCTCTTGCCACAAAGGTCTGTTGCTTGCCGCCCACCATGTCTCCCCAACATGATGGGCTCTTATCCCTTTAGAACCAAAGTCAAGACAAACTCCTTTCTCCCTAAGTCACACTCGTCATGGGTGTTCTAGCACAGTGACAGCAAAGTAACTGAGACAGGTGGCTTTCACTTTCATCCCCACAGTTACAAGCAGTAAGTGAAGGCTGACCAGAGATGGGGCCCAGGTGCTGTATATCCTAGAGCAGGTCTGTATAGGGTTGAGGCCCCAGTGGCTCCAGTAGCCATCTCAGCACCGAAAGATTTCTAACTGGGGACCACAGTTCCATTTCTCCATAGCTCTGATGCTGTAGTTGCCCTTGTCTCTGCTTCTGGCTTCTGATCTGGAGTGGGTTGATAATTGCAGCCACCTCTCCATTCAGAGCTGGGCAAGTGATCGCTGGGTCCTAGGGACAGGGATATTAGCACAGGCACAGGCCAGTCACCATGGTGCAGAAGCCAATACAGGAGGGTAGAGCCCTGCTCAGTGTGCCATTTGCTCATCTCATTGGCCATTGCACAGAAAACTGCTTCTTGTTTGGCTCGGTTGGTATGCACCATTAAGTCTGATGATCAGAATTGGCTCCCTAGGACTCACAGAATGGAGAGGGGGGAGCGCCAATTTTTGCAAACTGTCCTCTGATTGCAACATGGACACTAGAGTGCACACACATAAATAAATATTTATTTTGTTTATATGAGTATACTGTAGCTCTTCAGATACACCAGAAGAGGGCATCGGATCCCATTACAGATGGTTGTGAGCCACCACGTGGTTGCTGGGAATTGAACTCAGGACTTCTGGAAGAGCAGTCAGTGCTCTTAACCACTGACTCTCCAGTATATATAAATATTTAAACAAAAACTTCAGCTCAAGGGAAGATAGCTCTGTTTGTCACCATAGTGAGCTGGGACAGACACCTAGGTGTGCCATTATAGAGGGTGCATGGAGGAGGGGGGTGTCCTCTAATAAGCCAGCTTCCAACGTGTTCAAGATGCAGTTTCTCCCCCTCCTCTCCTCCACTGACCCTCAGTGTCCACCCCAGATAGAGTCTCAAAAAAGACCAACCTCAAGATGAGGAGAGTGTCATAAAACTCAGGCTGGCACAGAGTCCCTCTCGGTTGAGGAGCCCATGAGCTAGTACTACAATTTGTCCTCTTCTCCAGAGGACAATTTCTAAGGCATGGTGATGTTTATGTGTAATTCCAGGCAGTAGGGTCATGCGTTTGAGAGCAGCCTGGGCTATGTAGCAAGATATTGTCTCAAAAAATTTCAAAGGAAAAAGAAAATAGACTAGCCTCCTTACTTCCCTTGATAATAATCTTCCGGGTGAACTCAAATACCCCCCTGGACTGCCACACCCAGCACACACTGAGCAATTTCACTTCCCGGTCCCCCGGGTGGGTGGCACCCGGCACAGCGGTGGAACATTCCAACACCCACACACTGAACGCTTCTGTTCTGGAACAGTTGTGATAACCCTCTGGGAACCTGAGGTCTGAGGCCTGGAAAAAGTCCGGCTTGGCTGGGGCCTGCAGAGTGGCCTGGCTGGGGCCTGAAGTGTGACATGGCTGGGGCCTGCAGAGTGGCCTGGCTGGGGCCTGCAGCATGGCCTGGCTGGAGTCTGCAGCGTGGCCTGACTGGGGCCTACACTGTGGCCTGGTTGGGGCGGCACCTCTGTTGTCATGCATCTGGTTACAGCTGCAGCCCAGAAGTCTTAACCCTTCAGAGGAGGACAAGCAGCCAGCTCACAGGCTTCTTGCCTGCCTATAGGGACTATGATTTGGAGCAATGAAAACTCTATAGCAGTCCTAGCTCTGTGACACCCTTACCTGGCACTAGAAAGGACAGGCCTTTCTATTCATGGGGGTGAAAGGGGAGGCAGATGCTTCTAGAAGCAGGACGGAGTGGTCTGGCAGAGGTAGAGCCTCTAGCAGGCTGTGGCCCTGGTTTTTCTTGTTCTTGAAGCCTGAGGTGCTCGCACAAGAGGCCACAGGAAAGCTTCTGGGAATGGGGCTGATTTCAGAGTCTGAGGCAGCACCGGAGAGGTTGTCTCTGAGGAAGTGGCCTAGCATTGTGCTCTGCTCGCAGCAGATTTGCGTAGTTGGGAAAGCCGGAACGGCAGAACCTCACAGTGTTTTCTCCACGAGTGTCCACATGGTCTGGCAGCTTGTTTCTGGGGAGAGGAAGGAGCAGCAGCTGCGAGGATGACTGCCTGCACGGGGAGAGGAACAGGAACCTGTAACTGCTCTCACTGGCAGACGAGAGGACTGAGCTTGAGAGAACGCAAGCTGTCCGGGGCAGCTGTACCCGGTAGCCATCTTGAGTCTGTGTGTGATGCTCCACTGTCTGACCCTTGCCCAGGCCAACAGAACTGGTAAATGAGGCAAGGTGCCTTGTGCATGGCAGAGGCAGAGTAGACAGGCCTGAGCTGTGCAGACTATAGGATCTGGGGCAGAGGTAGAGCCAGAAAGTGGCCAGGACTCTGAGGCTTAGCATAGGCCTAAGACCCAGATCTCAGTCTGAGCCAAGCTCAGGGACAGTTCTGTGTCCTCTCCCCTAACTAGACCAGTGGCACCTGGGTCAGACTCAGGGCTGATGGATGAGCCCCTTCCTGTAGACTGGCCGTGGGCGACTTGTGTCTCTCACGCCACGTGGCTTTCTGTAGTCACACGATACAGGATGGGTGGGCAGAGAATGCAGGACAGAAGTATAGCGCTTGCGTAGCTCAACTCACTGTTCCCAAGCCGTGTCTCTGGGTCCCTCTGGGTGTCCTTTCTTGGCCTGGATCACACCTGGGGCCATGGTCCTGTCTACTTGAGTTTGTCTTTCAGCCGCTTCTCTGGTCTTCTATGGGTTGCCCCAGAGCCCCCAAACAGGGTTCAGAGGCTGACGTCATCTTCTCAGAGTACCCTCTGGTGTGGAAACCCGCAGAGAACTTGCTGGCTGCTCCTGATGAAGAAAGAAGAGCTTGAGGCCAGAGCCCAGAGGACACCCGCTCCCAGCTGGGTACCTGGTCACCGAGCTGTCTGCTTCTCGTGCCTCCAGCCCCCTCCCACCTGTGCCCCAGCAGGCATGATGTGCCCTGACACTTGGGAGTGTGGTACTTGGGAAAGGCAGGATGTGACCTCAGAGTCCAGGTCAGCATATTCTAAGTGTGTATGTGGGGGCTGCTCTGAGCAGAGGATACTTCTGGAAAAGTGGGGAGAAAAGAGAGACACCAGAGATGGAACATACTTAGTCCCCTAGATGTCCAGAGGGCTGGTCCCCAGAGACAGGAATGTGCCTGGGGCTCTGTCCGTCACATGAGGGAAACTGTCCCTTTAAGGCCAGGGTCTGGCTCTGTTCTGAGACTCTTGCTTAGGAGAATGAGTGTGCCTTCAGGGAAGTCCATAGCCAGGACTGGCTTCAAGCCAGGAATATTACCCTCCCTAGAGCTTGAGGGAAAAGCCAGAGATGACTTTAGATGTCTTCAGATAAGCCCAGGAAGAGCAAGGGACCCTTTATCTTGATGGGGAAATCTAGCAGCTTTCAGGCTTTTTACCGTATGAATACTCTTAGGTGTCCCTCTGCAGGAGCCTCCTGGGTGCCCCCTCCCTCCGTCACCCACCAAGCTCATGCCTTCACTCTGACACAGCAGACCAGTCTGCCCTTGACTGGCTGCCTGCTGTCCCCAGGACCTCCTGCTCTCCTGCCTTCTGGAGCCCTGGGACCTCACTGAAGTCACCCCCTGCCATCTCTCCCAGCCCTGCATCCCCATGGCTCTGATGATGTGAAGCACCAGCAAGGAGCAGCAGCCAGCTTGAGCCACATACATTGCCACTGTCCACGGCTCTGTGACTCCGGCTACGAAGTGCTCTGAGAACAGCCACTCTTACAGCTCTGGCGCCGTTCTCTTTGAGAACAACTTCAGAAACACCCAAGATCTCCCTGAGCTGAGGGCACTTGTGCACTCAGGGTCCCCAAAATGAAGTGCTGGATGGGAAAGGTCAAACTCTTGCTCATGGGCCAAGAAAGTTGGGGCTTCTCTAGAGGGGCTGCGTCAGAGATGTGTTTTACTTCCTGGTTTTTAAATAATAGAGTATTTCTTCATCTCTTAAGCATTCCCCTAAGAGTCACCTGTACTTTCTTATAGGATAAAGCACCAACCATGAGGCACCAGGGGACAGTGACAACACCAGGCCTAGAGTGAGAACATTCTTGGTGTTACCAAGTAGGCATGCCCAGAGCTACAGACTGCCACAGCTGCCCAGTCATGCTGACGTTTGTCCAGCATCTGTGGGTAGAGACAGATTACAGATATGAGCGACCCTGAATGGAGATGCACATCAGAGAATGTTCTGGAATGCCAGGAAGGAGGGTGTGTCCTAACGGGCTCTGGAAGCCTGTCCAGGGCTTCCCTGCTGGGCTGGAGTGCGGGCAGAGGACAACATGGTCAGGTGGGCTTGGTTTGGCTCTGCAGATCTGATGTGCACACAGTAGCTGCTCCTCACCAGGATCACTGTGGGTTTCAGAAGCAGAGCCTATGCACCCATAATATTTAAAGAAGCACAGACAATCCTGTTAAATCTCTGTTTCACAGAACAAGAAGAAGCAGGAGACAGGAGTGACAGATGAGTGCCCTCCCCGAGTAGCTCATCACAAACCCCCATCTCTCCATTTTCCTCTGTGTTCAAATTGTGTTCATGGGGGTTTCTTTCTTCACGTCTCTAAGGGGAGCAGGGTGCAACCTTCAGACACAGGTCTCCAGGGCAGCCAGAAGGCTCGAGGTATATGTGTGCGTGTGTGTGTGTGTGTGTGTGTGTGTGTGTGTGTGTGTGTGTGTGCCTGTGTATCCATGTGCATGGTGTATGTGTGTGCGTGTGGCATGCATGCGTGTGGTGTGGGAGGGGTGAGGTGTGCATGTGCCTGGAGTGGGGCTGACTTGCCACAGCTGGCTTCATCTCTTGAGACTGTCCCCCTGCTACAGGGGACAGTGGGGCTCGATGTGAGACTTGCAGTGATTTCTCTCTCCAACCCTGGGGATAGTTCTCTGCTACTTCCAAATTTATTGCGTAAATAAATTGATGTGTTTGATGCAATGCTTTAAATGGTTGATCCAGCACACACGTTTTCCTGGGTTATAGCTTGGGTTTTGCTCTGTCCCTCCAGGAGTATCAGCCGCCAGGGGTGGCAGCAGGCCCCTCTGTTCATCAGCTCCTGTGGCCATTTCCACAAAAGATTCCGTTTTGCATTCTAGCGTCCCTTCAGACTTACTCACTGAGCCACTGGCACAAAGACCCACCTGCCTGTCTCCTGGGTGCTGGGGTTAAAGGGATATGTCACCATGCCCTGCTTGACACCACATTCTTGTCCTGTTTCA
>JADRCD010214673.1:0-24452 GCA_019843815.1 Montemys delectorum | reverse complement strand
TTTTTTTTTTTATCTAATTTCTTTTTCTGTTCCAGGATCCATCTGAATATTACATTCCATTTAGTAATCATATATTCTTAGGCTAGGATATATATCCTTTGACTGGGACAGGTTCTCAGGTATTTGATGTTACTGCACAATAAGCTTTTTACATATAGATGTCTAAAGAATTGAAATTGTCTTTCATGATGATCAGAAATTTCTCTGTGTGTTAGGGGATCTTAAGGACAGACATTTAGAATCTGCTACCTAGTTTATAAAAAGAACTTCTGCCTACCACATTCTTCCTTAGGAAGACAGGACACTGGTCTTTCGGATGGGCGCTAGCAGGGCAAGCGTGAGGTGAAGACTCTGGCTGCCTACTCTCGTTAGTGTCCTTTGTCACCTGCGCTAGCGTGATTGTTACTGTCGCTATTGAGAGAGTCAGAGCTGTAAGAGAGGCACAGCCTCCGGAGTGGCACAGTCTTCTTAGTCTCTTATTAACTGTAACTTTTTAAAAATAAAACCTCTCTGACCTTTAGTTGCTAAAAATTATCTTGCGATGTGTGAGAATTAAAGGACATTTAAGAAAGCCCCTGTTAAGAAAAAAAATATATCAAGCTGGAAAAGGGAAGCAGGATGGAAAATTGCAGGAGAAGGGTTCTTTTCTTTGTAAGCATTTCTGTAGTAGGCAGAGTAAGAAAAAGGACCTTGGTTTGCTTGCGCGTTAGTTGTTTGCTAGGTAAGAACCTTTTGGTACTTTTTGGTTTGTATACTGTGGGTTTCTCTCTCAAGATGTGGTGTGTAGTGAGACTTCTGGAATTTTGGTTTCTTTAAAAACACAGAAATATTATAAGAGTGTGGGGCTATGGGGCTGCTTCGCAGCAGCTGACTGTGACTTGCCTCATGCCCTAGCAGGGGTGTGGTTTGGCCAGCTGCAGATAGTCTCTGCAATTGTGTGATGTTTGGAATTCTGGGAACTTTTCAGAGGGTATATAAATGCTAGAACTGCAATAGGCGAGGTGGGTAGTTGTGGGTATGAAGGGGTTGTTTGCAATTTGTTAGAAGTCATGCTCAGAGAAGAAACAAGAAAAAATATATTAGATTCACAGATCGCTCTCTCTCTCCCCTCTATCCTTCTTTATCCTATTTAGTGATAGGAGAGTGAAGCTGATGGGGGAGATAAAGGGTGGGAAAGAGAAGAACCCACAAAGTTGCAAAGACCAGCTACAAGCAAAAAGAAACAAAGAAATTAGGTTTCAAGGATCTCTCTCTTTCCTCTATCCTTCTTTCTCTCCTATCTAGTGATAAGGTGTGAAACCAGGGGGATAAAGGGAGGGAAAAAGAAGAGCTGACAAAGTAGCTAAGTCCAGCTACAGAGGGGCTTGGTGTTCTGAAGGGTGAGTGTCCTCACCTGCTTGTTTTCTTGCAGGTGCTCGGCGTGTGGACCAATGCTGTTTCTAAGCAAGGCTTTTCCTTCCTAAGGTAAGGATTTTAGTGACAAGCACAGCTAACAGTAAATGCAGAGCTAAGAGGATGATTTAGCTTTCTTTCTGTCCATTGTGTGTCTACAAAGTATCTCACATTTTAGTTACTGCTACATTGCCTCCTTCACCATCCTCAGAAAAAGGCAGTTCTGTTCATCCTTTTGCTCAGAACCTTGCAGTTACCCTTGATACTGTTATGTTTCTTGTTCCACAGTTACCAACAGAGCCTGTTGGCTCCACTGTTACATATACAGACCCAAAGCATTTCTTTTTTTCCAGACAGGGTTTCTCTGTATAGCCCTGGTAGCCCTGGCTGTCCTGGAACTCACTCTGTAGACCAGGCTGGCCTCGAACTCAGAAATCCGCCTGCCTCTGCCTCCCAAGTGCTGGGATTAAAGGCATGTGCCACCACTGCCCGGCACCAAAGCATTTCTTACCTCCAGTTTTCAGCCTCATGCATTCTGTTTTGCTAAGCCCTGGAGAATCGACTCCTCATCTTCTCTCTATGTTTACTTTTTCTTCCTTTATACTGAAAGTGGAGTGATTCTTTCAAAATGTTTTCAATTACACTGTTAGGCTACTCAGATTTTTCAAACAGTAAGCTACTATATTAACTACTGTCTTAGTGTTATTATCAGATAAGGTTGGCTTACAGCTTGAATGTGCAGTCCATCATGGTGGAGAAGGTATGGCCTCAGGAACAGGAGTCATACTATAAACACTGTCAGAGTGCAGAGAGATGAAAGCTAGTACTCACCTCTCTTTGCCTTATTTCTTTTTATGGACTTCCTTCCCATGGGGCAGTGCCACCCACATTCAAGGTCAGTCCTTCCTGGTCAGTTGAACTTCTCTGGGAACAGGAGTGTACTAGGTGGTTCTAAATTCAGGGACGTTGGTAATAAAGGCTATTATAACATCTTACTTAAAATGAGTTCTATAATCCTTATCTAACTGAAGTCTAAAGAGTGAAATCTGGGGCTGGAGAGATGGCTCAGCAGTTAAGGCCTCTGGCTGCTCTTCTAGAAGACCTGGGTTTCAGTTCTCAGTACCCATATGGCAGCTCACACTGTCTATAACTCCAGGTCCAAGGGAACTGACAGCCTTACACAGACGAGCATGCAGGCAAAACACAATTCACATTAAAAAAGAGGGGGGAGGGAGTCGATTGTCTTAAAATGATATAGAGATGCAATTTAGAATCAGGTATCAAACCCAGGTAGTTTTTTTTTGGTTTTGTTTTATTGATTCACACTTATTGAAGCTTTTCTCTCTTTATTCTCTTTCCATTTCTATATATTTGAATCAATATCTATCTACTATTTGATAAACACCTGCAATGATACCAAGTCACTTTACATCTTAACTCTAACCTTCACAAAATATTATAGAACAATTACAAATGCCATCATTTTACAGAATAGGAAACTGACTCAGTTTAAGCTAGCATTTCAGTCCCATGAGATGGCCTATTATTGCCTGCATTTTAAAGATTAAATAACTGAGTGACATCAAACATCTTGCCTAATGTCACAGTTAGAAATGGTTCAGTCAGCATTCCATCACAGATTGGCTTTCCTCAAGTCTGTACCACAATTTAGTTTCAAAGCTTCTCAGAACGCAGAAACTAGAATGTTCCAGTTCCCTAGTCAGCTGGACTAGAGCCATCTGATCCTCTTGCTCTCCCGCTTCCCTGTGCAGCACAGCTCTGGCTGTCCTTGTCTTCTACACTCCTAGAGCCTATGCCAGTGCTGCAAGGCTTAGTGTCGGCCTCACAGTTCTGCTTTAGTCTCTCCTCTTCCCATTTCATCTCTTACTTGCTGCTGAGTTTTTACAACGCAGGCTTGATCATTTCACTCCTGTGCTTAAAATCTTCTAGGTGTGTTCCTTTGCCTACACAGGTAAAAACAAACAGTACAGCTTCTGGGAGTTTCATGACCTGGCTCTGGATCACCTTTCCAGCCTTAATTTTTCTCCCTGTCCTTATCTCCTACTAGAGTTCTACTCATAGCCTCTTGCTCGCTCTTTTCCAAACACCTGTTCATACTTCTGCCCAAGTTTCTGAAGTGCTAAGTAATTGAGATCACTTCCCTTCCTCTCCTGTTTGCTCCTCTCCTCCTTTTCTTGGTTCTTGCAGTGTTAGAGGCTCAAACCCAAAACTTTGGACATGCTAGGCAACTCTTCTGGCTATACCCCCAACTCATAGCCACATTTATTTATTTATTTATTTATTTATTTATTTATTTATTTATTTATAAACAGCCTTTGCCTCAAGTTTATTTGTAAAAACAGCACGGGGCACTGATCATCTGCAATAGTGTGTAGGTGTGCCAGAGCAGTCCATCTGCCTTCACATTGGCAGATAGAAACCTTTTTTTTTTTTTTTTTTTTTTTTTGGTGCCCTTACAAAAGCCTGGACACCTTTGGGAGCCTGAGCTGGAGCTGAAGCCTGGGCCTTAGCTGGAGGTATGACCCTTCAGCATCTTCGGCTTGGGCTTCATAAGGGCTTTAAGGGCCTCTGCACGTGTACTCATTACCTGTGCATTGTCTGCCTGCATCTTCTTCAAGCCTTTCCTGATGTGTACTTCTTGGTTAAGCACGTGTTCCTCAGGAACTGGGGGTTGACCTCCTTAAGAGAATCATATCTTTAAGACTGGGTTTCTCGATGCCATTTCTGTGCCATTTTTGAGATTGGTTGTGATTGGTGTGGTTCTTAGACTAGGCCATGTTTGCACAGTAACCCTCGGCTCCCAAAGCCCCTGGGACTGGAAGAGAAAGAACTTTAAAAAAAAATTACATGTATGAATAGTTTGCCTGCATGTATGAATAGTTTGTCTGCATGTATACATGTGTACCACGTGCATGCCTTTTGTCCAGGGAGGCCAGAAAAGGGCATTGGATTCCCTGCAACTGGAATTACAGACAGTTAGGAGCTGCTATAGTGTTGCTAGGGACTGAACCTGGGTCCTTTGTAAGAGTACCAAGTGTTCTTAACCTCTCTGAGGCATCTCTCCATCACTTAGTTTTAGACTCAGTTTAAATAGCTTCATTTCCCTATTTCTAGCTTGCTGCTTGAAGAGATTACATTTCCTTTGACTCTTGTACATGTTTCTGTTCTGGATCAGTGCTATCTCACGGCAATCATTTGTTTACAGTTACCATCCCCATCCAGACCTCATAAGAGATACTGTACTTAGTTTACATCCTCAGGACCACTTTATCTGGTATTTAGTAGGTGCTTAATAATGTTTGTAGATGCAGAGAGAAGTATCTACTGTTAGTATACCCTACTATAGAGCGTAAAGGCTATAGTAATTTTGCAAATAAATGTATATATCTTATATTCAACATACTTTCCCCTTTCTTTTTAGATTCAGAAGTTTGGGAGAGAATCCCATTTATTCTGCAGGTAAGTAATTATTTCTTGGTATGGTCTACTTTCTGTAAATGACCCTCTAGCTCTCTATAATGATTTTGTCTAATATGCTGAATCGGTCTTTTATGAGGGTAGCAGAGACCAGATCCTTCCTTACATAAGCTAGAACTGTAGATAAGAACATAAAGTGGTTAGGACAAGAGCCCTGTAGTGACTTTGTATTTAGACTCTATCATTGCCTTCTTTGGTGCTTAATTACTTGAATATTATTTTGAGACAAGAGTCTTACTTGTCTAGGTTAGACTTAAAATTAAGAGATTCTCCTGGGTCCGGCTTACAGGATTAAAGCCATGCTCCAAGGCTGATACTTATTCCATGACCTTTGACTACCTCTCTGAAGCTTAGTTTCCGCAATTAAAAAACAAGGATTACTATAATTGTAATGAGGTATTTCAAAATTCAATGAGATAAAGCATTATAAACAGTTGAAAAATAGCTAGCTTACCTGGCTATTGTAATACTGCTGCTATCTCAACCTGTTTTTCAAATTCACACTCTATTCAGTTTCATTAACTCAAATTACTTTTAGTCAGTATTAACTCAGTTACTTGACATGTTTGCATTATCTATCATGACAAAATTCAAAGCTGTTTGTTGGTGTCTCTACAACCTTCAGGGCTGGCAGAGTAATGATCCATGTGAGGCAAGAGGGAAATCTGGCTAAACGGGACTCAGTAGCTGGCATTGTTTTAAACTTCTAGGGTCTGACACTGGACAGCTTCTTTTAGGTAGATTTATTTACAGTACAGTTTTGGGGGAAATTCTGGTATAATAACAGTCCTGTGTGTACAGAAGGAATTATTACATCAGAACTCTTCTCAAAGTCCATGTCACTTCTGTGAAGATGGGTTCTAAAGATAGGGTATATATGTTATCTTAAAGGCCTAGGAGAGGATCTGGTGTGGGTGTAGTCATACAGGTAGCGCAGAGGTCATCTGAGCTATCAGTACCTCCAGTCGAGTTTGTGGGAGCTTGGTATGGCCTGGCCCCACAGATAGCACATGGGTTACTAGCCATCTCCATTCCCAGCCTCTGGGCAGAAAACAAGTTATACAGCTTTCCCTTTGTGGAGACAATCCTACCTGTCTAACATTCCTGGTTTCCCTAGTGCTATCTGTGATTAAAAAGACAATAGTACTCCCAATGGATGTTTGTCATGTAACTAACAAACACCAGAGATAAGGAATAAGGAAAGGAACAAATATGGACTCAGAGTGTGCAAGATAGTATGTAAGAGGCTTTAAATGTGGTAATCATTAGAATGTTTGCAGGAGTGGATAGGCACTGCTTTATCACTGGACCCCAAAGCTAGGTATCCCTAAATACCAGTGCTCTCTCTCTCTCTCTCTCTCTCTCTCTCTCTCTCTCTCTCTCTCCCCTACCCCACCGTGTGTGTGTGTGTGTGTGTGTGTGTGTGTGTGTGTGTGTGTGTGTGTGCGCGCGCGCGCGTGCATGCCGGAAGTTGACATTAGCTGTTTTCCTCAATTTATATATACACTTTTGAGACCATGCTTCTCATTTAACCTGACTTCAAATAGCAAGCCTCAGGGATGCTCCTGTGTCTACCTACCCCTCCATAGTGCAGGGATTACTGGGATGTGCTGCATTGCTTAATCTTTATGTGGACACTGGGCACCTGAACTGAGGTCCTCAAGCTGACAAGACAAACACTTTATTGATAGAACTATTGCCCCAATACCATTATGTCTTGGGGCTAAAGAGATGGTTAAGAATGGGGGAAGGATTGTGGGAGGGGGTGACCAGGAGGGGGGCAGTGAACAGGATTTAAAGTGAAGAAGTAAAAAAAAAAAAAAAATAGAATGTGTATTTCTACTGCAGAGGGCCTGAGTTCAGTACTGTAACTCACCATTGGATTTCTGTGGCCCAACATTATCTTTAAGAAGTTTGAGACTAGAGGACTGGAGAGACAGCTCCGAGGTTAAGAGCACTGGATGTTCTTCCAAAGTCTTGAGTTCAATTCCCAGCAACCACATGGTGGCTCATAACCATCTATAGTGAGATCTGGTGCCCTCTGAGCACAGCATATGCAAAATGTAGAAAAAAGATGGTATATTCAAGTCTAGGAAGCATTGAAGGGAAGACAAAAAGATAATTTGACAAAACAAAGTATGCAGCCCGGCAGTGGTGCGCACACCTTTAATCCCAGCACTTGGGAGGCAGAGGCAGGTGGATTTCTGAGTTAAGGCCAGCCTGGTCTACAGGGTGAGTTCCAGGACAGCCAGGGCTACACAGAGAAACCGTGTCTTGAAACAACAACAACAACAAAACCAACAACAACAACCAAAACAAAACAAAGTATGCAGCTGCCAGGAACAAGTCATTGCAGACCGGCTTTGTTAGAATATTTAGGGAGCCATTTTTGTTTTGTTTTTTCAAATATACATGGAGCATATATTGTTTGCCAGGTGCTAGTTTTCCTCTGTCCTTGAGAGACTCAGGTATATTGAATGGAGAGAATATTCTGTAATTAGATTCTTAGCCACTACTGTCACTTTCATCCTCTCTCTCTACCTGCATGGCTCTGCTGAAAATGCTTCTTTCAACCTCCAAAGAGAAATAATTCAAACACAGTTGTGTACTCTTCTTCTAGATTGACAGGCTTGGTTCCCAGTTAGTAAACCAGAATTCTGAAGGACAGTTGTGTGTGGCATAGATACAGGAAGGAGAGAAACAGTCAGTTCGGGTTTGCATCCTACAACTGTGGCAACTGGATGATCCTCAGTTTGTCAGTAAAGGGTTGCCTTTCCTCGAAGGAGGCTGAAATGTGACTGAAACAGCAGGAAATTCAGCTTTAATGACACAAAGTAGAGGGAAAGAAGCCAGTTGAATTTACTGAGAATAAGAGGCTTTTAAATTTACACATTTTACAGTGAAAACAACTGGCTAATTAAACAGCTTAACCACTGACAGTTTGACCCAAACCTTTCATTTAAGGGGGAAATGGTTAATTTAATAGTAGTTTGAACCAGCTTTTTAATTACCAGCAGCTCTAATTATAGGAATTTCCCCAAACTGAATTTAAGAGTGTCTCCCTGCCAAGGAGTTCCTGCAGATGGGAGACTTAGGCAAGCATTTGCAACCCTTGCAACTTGGGCTGTATCATCATCTCAGAGATCAGTTTCCTTTCTGCTTTTTGAAGTCACTGATACATGATTGTGTACTTAAACATGGTGATTAAAATCTGGGTTTTTAGTTTATACATAATGTTTTGTTTTATAATGTAGGCAGGTATGAGAGAGCACTAACTCTGAGGCTGAACCCTTGATCTTTGTGTGTTTAGGGTGCAGAGGAATGCCACCAAGATGAGGGATACAGCCCCACAAGGCACCAAAGATGCACATAGCAACTACAAGCCTTCTCTACACTGGCAAGTAGGCCCTACAGACCAGGAGAGGAGATAAAGTAACTTGACCTGGGCTATAAAGACAGGGCCTTAAAATGCTTAGCTAGGAAACTCATCTCTGGGTTGTCAAAAACCACCAAACATTGGAAAATGCAGCAAAACTTTTTCTTACAGTGCTGACTGTAGTATCTGGCCAATATGAAATAGATAAATGGTTGAACTAATGAAAAAGCATAATGACTAGAAATGTCTTTTTAGAAGGACTGTCCTGTGGCTGTTGAGGGTCAGTAAAAAGAAGGTATAGAAAGACCAGGAACAGCAACCACTCACCTTCCTGTCACTTAATGCTTCGTCTGTACTCCTCCCCACTCCCTCCACACAACAACCAAAATGATCTTTTAAAAACATGACAGAGGTGGTGAAGCAATGGATCAGAGGTTAAGAGCACTTGGTGCTCTTATAGAGCACCTGGGTTCAGTTTCCAGCACCCATATATTGGCTCACAGTTCAGGGGAATCCAGTGCCTTTTTCTGGCCTCTGCAGATACTGTGTGTATATGATCCATATAAAGTAAATAAAATCATACACTCATACATATAAAATAAATAAAATCCTTTTTAAAAAAATAGCATACAGGAGACATGGCTCAGTGGTTAAGAGCACCGGCTGGTCTTCCAGAGGTCTTGAGTTCAATTCTCAGCAACCACATGGTGGCTCACAACCATCTGTAATGGGATCTGATACCCTCTTCTGGTGTATCTGAAGACAGCTATAGTGTACTTGTGTACATTAAAAAAATAAATAAATCTTTAAAAAAATAGCATACATATAATTTTTTTTTGCTTATGTCTGTTCATGATGAGATCCAGACTCTTAACAAGGACCCATTTTGTTGATGTCAGGTCCCCACTCACTGTAGTCTTTGGTGGGTCCTCTCACTTTCACAGCCACTCTCACAGCCTTGGATGGGCCCCATGTCAGGTCCTACATGCTGTTCCTTCAACTACAACATTCATCTTCCATTTTATTCCTCTACTAAACTTCAAATAGAAGTTTATTATTAGAGAAATATCTCTGAAGTCTGTGTTCTTATGTTTTTATTAAGTTTAGTATATTATCATATAAACTCAAGTGATTATCAGCATAAATTACACAATCAGGCCCAAGTGTAAGTAGTAATCTATCGCATACTCTAGGATAACGTGGTCATTTGGCCAGATCGTGAGTTACCTGTGTTAGTTAATTTTTGTCATGGTTCCAGGCAGATACCTGACAGGGAGCAACTTCAGGAAGGAATAGTTTGCATCGTTTTACAGTCTGTCATGATGGGGAGTGCATGGTAGCAGGAACAAGAGGCATCTATTCATGTTGTTCCTCAGGAGGAGCAGAGAAATGAATGCAGTGCTCACCCAGCTTTCTCTGTTTTATGTAGCCCTCCCTCCCAGGCCATGGCATGGTACCACCCACATTTGGTGGTCCTACCACCTCTGTAGACCAAATCTAGAAAAATCCCTTACAGACATGCTCAGAAGCTTGTCTTTTAGTGGTTCTAATCCTGTCAAGATGACAGTTAATTGACAGTTAATACTAACCACTACACTGCCATTTTATTTTTATTTATGAATAAAGATAACAATGATAATTAAAAGATGTGTGTATGTTTGTGTGTATTGAAAGCAAGATAAGTTGTCCTCCTAAGCCCACTGTAATATGCATGTGTGAAGAGCCTCCATTTTTTTCTTAGTAATGGCATATATACCTAGATTTGGGGGAGGGATGTTTACTTAAAATATAAAATGACTATTGTGCTATAAACAGAAATGAATCACATCATTTTTTTTGTTTATTTGTGGTAGTTGGGCTCAGATGTTGGGCAAGCGGTGAGCTGCAGAGCTGCAGAGCTGCACATAGTACTACATGATTTTAAAGAGTTTATTGACTGCTGGATGGTAGTGGTTCACATCTTTAATCCCAACACTTGGGAGGCAGAGGCAGTCTGGTCTACAGAAACTCCAGGACAGCCAGGTCAACACAGAGAAACTGTGTCTCAAAAAAAAAAAAACCTTAAAAAAAAAAAGAGTTTTATAGAAATTTGTGATCCTTTTCTTTGGTGGGTGTTTTTGCTTCCTGCTTCCTTTCCTCCATAGTCTCCATCAGAAAACCTCAAAAGGGCTGGACGTGGTAGCTCTTACCTGTAATCTCAGCACTTTGAAGGATGAGGTAGGAGAAGTGCTCTGAATTTCAGGCCAGCTTGAACTACATAGTGAGTTCCAGCCTGGTCTACAAATGTTTTTTTGTTTGTTTGTTTGGTTGGTTGGTTTTGTTTTTTTTTTTTTTTGTTTTTTGTTTTTTTTTTGGTTTTTCGAGACAGGGTTTCTCTGTATAGCCTTGACTGTCCTGGACCTCACTCTGTAGACCAGGCTGGCCTCAAACTCAGTGCTGGGATTAAAGGCGTGCGCCACCACTGCCCAACTTTTTTTGTTTTGTTTTGTTTTGTTTTGATTTTTCATTTTTTTTCTTTGGTTTTTTTCAAGACAGGGTTTTTCTCTGTAGCCTTGGCTGTCCTGGAACTCACTCTGTAGACCAGGCTGGCCTCGAACTCAGAAATCCACCTGCTTCTGTCTCCCAAGTGCTAGGATTAAAGGCGTGCGCCACCACCGCCTTTGTTTTTTATGTTTTTTTGTTTTTTTTTTAAGATAGAGTTTTTCTGTGTAGCTCTGGCTGCCCTGGAACTCAGATCTTTTTGCCTCTGCCTCCCAAGTGCTGGGAATAAAGATGTGTGCCAACATAGCCCTCCTAAAAAGAACATTTTATTAATTGATGGTCTGTGTTATATGTGCACATATGGATGATTTGTGGTCTGCGTGTGTGTGTGTGTGTGTGTGTGTGTGTGTGTGTGTGTGTGCGCGCACGCGCGCGTGCGCACGTAGAGAGGACAGAAGGCAGCTTGCAGGAGCTCCTACCACATGGGTCTGCCCATTGAGACTCAGGTTATCAGGCTTGGCAGCAGCACCCTTACCTGCTAAGCCACTGCACTGGTCCTCAAAAACAAATAAATACACAAAGAAACAACAACAAAAATACCCAACCAAACCAAAAAACAAAAAAATATCAAAATAATATTGCTTGTTGAGGAACAAGATGAAATGAGAGCCTCATTAAAATGTACTTTGTCTCTCCGGCCACCAATGACTTTTTTTCAGAAAAGAATTTCCCAAAGAAAGATGAGTGGTAGGGCTGAAAATATTTCAGGGCTAAAAGGAGAGAACAAAAGGGGAAGCTGGGAAGCACCAAGAACTACCTTCATACATATGATCTGTCCATCTTTGGCTTTGGCTTGCTCTCTCTTAGGTGGTATTCTGAGGACCAGTCGACACTACAAGACAAAGCCCACTCATGGCATTGGAAGATACAGACACTTGGTGAAAGTGCTCGAGGTAAGAGACAAGGCGAGTCCTGTGTGAAAGGAGCATGTCGGGGGTCACAGAGATGTGACAATACACAAGTGGGTCACAAAGGTGTGACAATACACAAGTGGGTCACAGAGATGTGACAATACACAAGTGGGTCATAAAGAACTGTAAAGGCTATAAAGTTTGCCCTCCATCATTTCTGGTTATTTAGTTTGGAATCATGCAGACTAGAGGTGGTTCTGCCAGCCTCTGATCTTGCTCCTTGGCCAGATTATTATACTAAAACCCCAATTTCCCAGTTTTTATTATTTATGATACTTATGAAGACAAAAATCTTCTTAGTACTTGTTCAGCATGGACCTCAAAGTGGAAATCACAAATTAACATTAGTTGAGGGACGGAAGAGATTTCTCAGTAGGTAAAAGCATGTACTGTTTTTAGATTTGTAGACGACGCTGTCCTCAAACTCAAAGATCTGCCTCCTAAGAACTAGGAATAAAGGTGTGTGCTACCATAGCCCTGCTACATGAACTGCTCTTGCAAAGCGCCCAGGTGTGGTTCCCCAAACTCATATCAAATGGTTCACAACAGCCTGTAATTCCAGCTCCAGGGAGATACAATGCTTGTGGTCTCCATGAGTATCTGTGTGCACATACCCACACACAGACACATGCAATTAAAAACAAAAATAAAATAAAATAAAATTTTAAGTCAGCATTAGTTGAATGAATGGTGTATAGTAAGTAGAAGATGGGTTGATATTTTAAGCCTAGTAACTGGCTTTTAGAGTATTTACAGATGTAACTGTGCTTGCGGCCTTTGGGTCTTCAAGAGTGACAACAGGGAGCATTAGCAGACCTGGTTCAGTCATCTCACCTGTTTCTCTGGCCCAGTGCCTGATAGCTTCTGCGGGTGGTTAAATTTCCCTGCATGTGAGGATGCTTTTCTTTGGCTTCCTGGAAGCACTACAATTGAGAAGATTTTGTTGGTCTAGTTAGAAAATCTTCAACAGCTTTCGCTTCTGTGGTTTCTTTTAATTCTTCCATACAACTGTATACCCGCCATTGCCTCTCTCTCTAAAGCAGAGTGCAAAGCACTATATTTGGACCTCACAGCTGCTGAACTTGCCATCAAAGAATTTCATAAGAAGAACATTCACATTTGAGACCTTTGTCAGGCAGGCTCCCCACAGGAAACATGTTCAGGGTCAGTTCTGCCCTGTTTAAGCATTGAGACTCTGGGTAAATTAGCCCTATTTGTTTAGGTCAGATAGATAACTGAAATTAATTATATGTAAAAAGATATTTATATTACACTTGGAATTAGAAGCCCAAGACACCATACCGGCTGAGTTTATAGCTTTTGTCTATATTATTCCCCTGACGCTATGGTCAGGTCTAGGGCCTTCTTTATGATGGACAAGTGTGCTGTCACTAAGGTGCATACCCAGCTTTTATAGCGTTTGTCAGACTTTCCATAAAGGTTATAAAACTTTGACTCCAAATAGTTCAACAATTTTTCAATTCAGATATCATGAATCTTTGTAATATTTAATGAACAAAAGCTTATTATTTAATATGCCCATTGATGCCTTGCCTATTTAAAATTGATAGGAAAACAATTTCTTAATAGCTTCTTCTCTTGCCTCCCAGGTCCCCTGACTTCCTATATTATGCCTCTTGCTTTTCATGCCTGTTTCAAGGCCTCTCCTATGCTTGCTCCCTTCCTCACTTAAAAAAGTTCTCAACCTTTTTTTTTTTTTTTTTTTTTTTTTTTAAACTTATGATTCTCCTGCTGTAGGCTTCCCAGGGCTAGGATCACAGCCATGCACCACTACCCCTGGCTCCCTTCAGTCTTTAAACTGGGACAGAAGTGAATCATTCTCTAAGAAGCCTTCTTGGGTCTCCTACATGGAGTTATTTGTTCTGTAGTGAGCTGCCATAGTTCCTTGTGTTCCCTGTGTCCTAGGACGTACTGTCTGTTTTGATGGTTTCCTCCTCTTCTAGATTGCAAGATACCTAAGGGTAGAGGACACGTATCTTTTTTCTTTGTGTCCTCAGTGTCCAGCATAGTACCCGGCGCCAAGCAGGGACAATATAAAATATTGATCCAGCTGAGATGAGATGTGGTTATTGGAGCTGTTCTGGGGGGCTCTGTACAGTAGAGGTAGCAGAAGAATCCACATCTGCAAGCAGCTTGCTTCAGATGAGCTTAGTTGTGTGGAGGGAGTAGTGCTCCCTTTGATCAGGGCTGCAGGCCCTCTGATATTGTTTGTCTTACTGTGGCAAGCACAGTGGTACTGGGTGGTGTTCTTCAGGACAGCACAATGAAAGCTTTCATCTATAGTTTACAGAGGCTCTATCTTGTCACTTTTCACCCTCTGGAGACCTGGCCTAGATAATTGTGTGGTCTCCTTGCAACCTCAGGGTAAGAAAACAAATAATCAAACAAGAAAAACAGTAAGTAGCCAGGTTCCCATTTTTTTTCATGCCTGCTGTCTTTCTCATTCTCTTGGAGTTTGATGTCCCCTAGGAGATGCTAGTCAGTTCTCAAGCTCATGCTCAGAGTGCCTTTGTCTCTTTTCTGCTGGTATTTTCCCTCCTTCCAAATGCACTACTTGGTCTTCTGAGAGTTTTGTTTTGTTTTTTTAAGGGAGGGTGGTTGGTTGGTTGGTTGGTTGGTTTTGAGACAGGGTCTCACTGAGGATCTGACTGGCCTGGAACTCAGAGATCCACTTGCCTCCTCAGCCTCCTGAATGCTGACATTAAAAGAGTGGGCCTCTATGCCAGCCTCCCGCTGACTTTGGAATCTCAGAAAGGAAGGGGCATCTAGTTCATTTCTTCTTGTTAGTGCTGCTTGACATCTTTCTTGCATGGCCTGTTTTGTAACTCTTCACTTGGTTCTCATCCCTCTCATGAGCCCTTGTCCCTAAGGAGGTAAGGAGGGATAGAGTAAAGCCTTTGGGGAAGTGTGGGGAGTTGGGTGGGAACAAACCATCATAGATATGAGGCTACCCCCCAGGCCCTGCCTCTCTTGATCTTCTGCATACTTTCTTACACACCCTTGGTCTCCCTGGCCTCTGTGCCTTTGCTCTACTCTTTCCTCTCTGTGAATTCATATCCTTCCTGTTTTCTCCATGGTTCCCATCCTGCAAGACCCAGCTTGACTCATGACAGCGAGGGATGATTTCCAGGGCGTGACTCTGGACTCAGCACTTCCTTTGTAAATCTCATACTTCTCCAAGTGCCTTGCATCCTTCTGTTGAATTTTAAATGCTTCAGACTTTTTTTGAGTGATTTTTTCCCCCTTTTTAGCAGGTTAAAAGTAATAATAGTTTAGCTGTTGGGAGACCCCATTCTAGTTATTAACAGTTGGTCAAAATTACAAGAAGCAGCACAAATCACCAAGGTCAAGTTCTCATGAAGCCAAAATCTTATTAAACCACTAGACTTCATGGGCTTTTAGATTCAGCCCACAATCTTGTCAGTTCATGTTATAGTATATTCAAAGTCCCTTCATTTCTCTGCTACCCACTTTGTTGTTCTACACACTGAAATTTGGACATATTGTACCAATGAAGTTTCTTTATCACTTTTCTATTTAAAATAATAATCGTCTGGCTGCTGCGATGGCTCAGTGGATGAAAGTGCTTGCTGCACAAGCTGACGTTGATTACTGGAACCCATGGTGGAAGGAGAAAACTAACTTCTGCAGATACTTATCATTTGTTATGTGTGTGTGCATATGTACCACACCCATGCACACACACATGTTCAAACACACACACAAATAATTTAAAAGCCTCATAACTATACTTTACCGACTTTCACTCACTCGCTCACTCACTGACTCACTTGCCCTTAGCTGCTGTCTAGCTTCCAGTCTTGAGGAAGCAGTTCAGCAGTCAGGATTGCAAAGAGGAAGGTGTGGGAGGGTGAAATCAGAGGCAACATAAGCGGTTTTCCAGGTTCTGGGGCAAGAGCAAGCTGTGACTTTCATAACTCGGCTGATTTCCATCTCTACAGAGTGGCCTTTAGCAACCAAGATACCTTTCCTCTAGGAAACTATGCTGTTACTACTGTTGACACAAAAGAGGTGGGAGCATTTGGACAGCTATTGATTTTGTATTGGCATCTCTATGTAGAGTCAGTACTCATGGCCACAAATCTGGGTGGCGTCTGGAATCATTTCTAGAAAAGTGAGCAAGTTGGAATTACTGTCTAGCTAATAGTCCTAGCTAACTAGAACAAGTTTTCCTTTGTTGTTCTGGTGACTACAGTTCTAGACATGGATTATAGAAATGGCTTGGGGACACTTGTCTTGTACTAGGACACATTTCCCCTTAAAATTCTGCTCCTTGTATCATAGTGGATCGAAGTGTCATAATTGAATATCTGCTGTGTGCTCACTCTGTGCTGAGCATTGATGCTCAGATGAACAGGACTCGGTCCTACAAAGGCACAGTCAGCTGAGAAAGATCTCCAGATCCAACTGAGGTCATGTGCTGAGTGCTTTACTAGAGGAATAAAATCCACAAGCAGTTCTGTTGTATGTATATACATATGCATGTATGTGTGTACATATATATGTGCAAATATGCATTATGTGTATGCATATGTACATGTTGAAGTACAATTTTACCTGTCAGTTTCAAATGAATGAATATGTAAATGAAGTGATGATTCCTGTAAAAGTCAATGAAGATGTTATGGATGTCAGCACAATAAAGATTTGTTAAATGTAACCAGTATTCACACACACTGAGTGTGTGACAGTCATCTGGGAGTATCTAGTTGCTTGGGATAGTTTGTAACACTGAGCTATACAGAACATAGAATTGTTACTTGGAGATTTTCCAGACTCAAAGACTGGCTTCTGTGAAGACCTGGCCTTTGCTGTGAGAGCCTCTGCTCTCTAGATCCCTAGGAGCCTTACTCTGCCACACCTGTTCTTTCAAATTACAATGTTTCATTTTCAGATTACAAATGAGAAGTATGGCAGAACAAATGATGGTATACTTGATTTTTGTATTACCGAGAAAGAAACCCTGATCTTGTTCAAACCCTTTCTATGGATAGTCAAACCACTATCTCAATTCATGTAACAGGTGCTATGTCTCATTCATCCTCTTATCCCTAAGCCCAGTCATCATCATCATCATTAGAGTGGATGGGGAAATAATGACATGCTTCTTATTAGTATATATTTAAGATATGAGACATGGTGGTACATGTCTTTAGTCCCAAAACTCAGGAGGCAGAGGTAGATTAATTCAAGGCTAGCCTGGTCTACATAGTGAATTCCAGGCCAGCCAGGGAGATACATAGTGAGACTCTGTCTCAAAAGAAGCAACAACAAAAAAACACTACAAAACAATTTTTTTATATATATACCAGGTGCTATGACTACTATATACTGGGCTTTACAAATATCATTTCATTTTTATGGTATTAAAGTTGGTATATTCAATAATATA
Source organism: Montemys delectorum (assembly GCA_019843815.1). Taxonomy (NCBI): domain Eukaryota; kingdom Metazoa; phylum Chordata; class Mammalia; order Rodentia; family Muridae; genus Montemys; species Montemys delectorum. The sequence continues at coordinate 7,300 of JADRCD010214673.1, read as the reverse complement.
TTGGTTATTAAAGATGTACTTTAAGAAACCAGAGACCACCCAGCACTTGGGAGGAAGAAGCAGGTGGATTTCTGAGTTCGAGGCCAGCCTGGTCTACAGAGCAAGTTCCAGGACAGCCAGGGCTATACAGAGAAACCCTGTCTCGAACCTCCCCCCACCCAAAAAAAAAAGAACCCAGAGACCTAGAAAGGTTAATGATTTACCCAAGTGACTGGTGATTTTCAGAATGAGTGTTTGAACTTAAGATAATCAGAATCCATCTAACATCTGTACTATTTCCATTTTATAGAAGCTTATCAAAGGTTCTTGTCATTGCTTACAGCTTTACAATAATTGCTGTTACAAATGAGGAAGCTGCCTCTCGAGTGTTTGACACTGAATTATGAATATGCCCACCCCAGTCAGCAAGTGCTCATCAGATTGTCAGTAAGCACTCTCTAATCATGGCAGACTTCCCAGAGGACCACCCCCAGATCATCCAGGCACTTGCTCTCAGTTTCCTTGTCACTAGAACTTCTGGAAGCTGAATATTGCAGCATGTCAGGGTTTTAGCTTGGAGATGTTGGGTGATGCTTATCTTTCCAGGTTCTTCTATTCTAAAGGATGCCTCCTGGTGGACAGACAGATGCTCTCACTTTACAGTATAGAGCCTGGGACCAACTTCCTGCCCTAAATAGACAGAAAGTATTTACCTTTGCCATTACTGTGCTATTGAAACCCTAAACAAGCATTTGTTTCTCTATCAGGGAAGGAAAGACAAAATAATTTCTTAAGATCTCTTCCAGCAGTAAGAGAACTGTGGTTCTAATTTCACTCTTCTGTCAGCTCTTTGCCAGTAAGGATGGGCAAAAACTTGCCTCCAGATTACCTGTGATATAAAGGGTAACAGTGTGGATTCTTGTACGGAAGTTAATAATTTCCTTTGCAGTCCATTTGGAGGACCAGAGTATAATCCTATGGGAACATAAGTTGGACCACACTACCCTGTGCCACCCCAGTAAGTTCAGGCCAGCCATAGCAGTGTGGAGGTTTGTTGGACAGTCACCCTTGTCCCTGCCACTTTTTCCCTAGCCTGCCTGCCTTTCTTGGCTGACTGTGCTTGTGCCACTGGAGTAGGTTTCCAAAGCCCAGCTCTGTTCATATTTATCCCTTTGAGATGTCTCATAATTCCCCATGGGTATTCATTAGGGCCTGGACTCAGCAGAAGGAATGGAGGAGAGGATGAAGAGAGGGTGGGATGCGGCAAAGTACAATAAGATTATATAAACCAGGGAAAGGAGGCTGCAGCTCAGTGATAAAGCATGTATTCGACATATACAAGACCTTGAGTTAATCCCCAATAACCCCCCAAACAACAGCAACAACAAAAAAAAAACCACAAAAGTTTTTTTTATAGAAATTAGGATCTGGAATTATATTCAGTTAAGCTCTTGTCTGTGCTGTACCTGGCTTAGAACTGAAGTAAAATAATCTCACTGCGGTGTTGGTAATGTGAATCTGTCCAGGCAGATCCAGGCCAGCATGGAAGAGCAGGGGATGCCAAGAAGGATACTGGAATCAGCTTTCTTTGTTCTCTTAAAGCAGTGTCTTTGAAGAGCCCTAGCACTTCCCTTGGCTACAGAAAGCCTCCTGCAGTCCTCAGAGGAGCTCCCCTCCCTGCTGGACTCTGCACCCACTCTTTTTGCTTCCAGACTTCATTCAACCTTGTGACCGAAGTATTTACTGTCATGGTGAAGAATCCTGCCTGGATTGGCCAGGGAAATTGTTGGTCTATGGTTGGCTTTCCACTCAAAGCAAGGCCCAGAATCCTGTAGCTGCCACTCATGTTGAAAACTTTAGCAATACAAAGGAGCCTGCTAGAGATAAATATCTGCATTGCTGTTAAGTAGTTCTGGATTTTAATTCCTGAAGTCTATCTTTTCTGGTTGTGTAACTCTGAAAGAGAAACCTTAATATTTTTGGCTTCATATTTTTCTCATACAGAATCAGGATTAAAATATGGAACATGTGTTATCTGTATTAATCACTTTATATTCATCATTTTGTTCAAGGGTCAGAACATTTTGTGAGATTCTTTGGTCAACATTACTGTATTTGTAAGGCCCTCATCTGTCCTGCCCCTGCTTCACTATACTGGATACCTGCTCTCGGAGGCTGATCTGGAAAGTGGAGATGCTCTGTCAGGAACAGTACTGTTTAACTACTGTACAGGGACGACATAGGATACATAAGTCTTAGGTTTTCTTTTGGAAACAGGATCTTGCTGTATAACCTAGATTGACCTTGAATTTGTGACCTTCTTGCCAGTTTCCTGGGTGCTAGGATTATAGATATGCACTCCCTATAGATGATTAGCTGCCCCCACTCTTCTAGTGCTTGGGATTAGGCCTGAGCCTTCTAGAGTACTAAGAACATGTTTTATCTGAGCTTTAGCTCAACTCCCAATTGTCTTTAAAAATGATTTTTACCAGCAGCAAGACTGAATAAATCTCCGATTATTATTGGAAATAGTGTGATAACAATGGAATCTAGACTAAAGCATAGAAAGGACTCAACAGAACAAAATACAAGTGCAGAAACATCTTATCACCTGTGGATATTTAGTATATGACAAAGGTAATGCATTGCTGTGACGCTGGGTCATTTGACCTGGTTGCTCTTATGAAAAAAGTGACTCTTGACTCCAGTTTCATATAATTCTAAAAGCGGACTGTGGGACTGGCAAGATCACTCAGTGGGTGAAAGGGCCTGCTGCCAAGCCTGGGCCCCAGAATTAACTTGGTAGGAAGAAAATCAGTTCCCTCAGTTTGTCCTCTGCCTTCTACTCATGTGCCATCCATACATATACACACACACTTTTTTTTTTTTTTTTTTTTTTTTTTTTTGGTTTTTCAAGACAGGGTTTCTCTGGGTAACCCTGGCTGTCCTGGAACTCACTCTGTAGACCAGGCTGGCCTTAAACTCAGAAATCCACCTGCCTCTGCCTCCTGAGTACTGGGATTAAAGACATGTGCCACCACTGCCCAGTTACATACACTCTTGCAAACAAAATAATATCAAACAAACAGACAAAAAGCATCTTAGGTTGAATTAGCTAACCAATGGAGTACATACTAAGAGTTTGATAATCAACATCAAAAAAAGGAAGTAATTTTTTTTTTTTGCTATAGCATAACTCTCAGTTTGCAAGTTGAAAAACAGGGCTAGAGATGGGAGGTGAGCCTCAAAACCAGGTAATGACAGAAGACAGTCACGTTGGTAGTCACGTTAAAATAATACAAGCTCTATTCTCCTTGAACTGGCCATTGGTAAGGGAAATTGTCTATTCCTTCCCATGAGAATGCTAGCATCTCAAAAGGATAGCCTGAGGAGAAAATGGTAAACAATTTTACTTGAATGGTTGGTTTTTAAAAATATGAACAGATTATGATTTAATTATTTATTCTTATTCTTATTATAATATAAGGTTTCGGGCTGGAGTGATGACTCAGTGGTTAAGAGCACTGATTGCTCTCCCAGAGGTCCTGAGTTCAATTCCCAGCACCATCTGTAATAGGATCTGATGCCCTCTTCTGGTGTGTCTGAAGAGAGCAATGTTGAATACAATAAATCAATCAATCAATCAATCAATCAATCAATCTTAAAACAAAATAAGGTTTCACTGTGTAGCCCTGGCTGGCCTGAAACTCTCTAGGTAGACCAGGTTAGCCTTTAACTTACAGAAATCCACCTGCCTCCAGAATACTGGAGTTAGAAGCCTTCCCCACCATGCCCAGCTGATTAAATTTCTTATACAACACTTTGGCTTACTTCCTTTCTCTCTGTTTTTTTTTTTTTCAGCCCAAAAAGAAGAAAGCAAAAGTAGAAGTGAGAGCCATTAATGTGGGGACAGATTATGAATATGGGCTTTTAAATATCCACCTGACAGCTTATGACATGAGTCTGGCAGAAAGCTATGCCCAGTATGTCCACCGCCTCTGCAACCGGCTGTCCATCAAAGTCGAGGAAAGGTAGGAAGGATGCCTTTGTTTGGTATGTTCCTGGTCTGAGTATCATGCTCCATTTCTTCTGTCAACTCAGGTTTTGGTAAAGTAATGTACATGTAATGAAAGTTATGGCTTAGGTACATACCTGCGACAGTCAAAGTACAGAACAGATCATTAACCTCAAAAGTTCCCTATTGCTCCATAAAGCCTGTCTCCTCTCCTCCCCCTCCCAAGTGTTTGGCAACCACTGATAAGTTATCTAGCCCAGTTTTTAAATTGATTAATTTATTAATGTGTGTGTCTGTATGTGTGTGCTCACAAATGCCTTAGGTTACATATGGCACAACTCACATGTGGAGGTCAAAGATCAGTTTGTAGGAATGGGTGCCTTTGTTGCATGGATGAGCTCTGTGGGCATCAGGCTTGCTGGCTGGTGCCTTCCTTGCTGAGCTTTCAGCTCATTGCCCTGTGTTCCTATTGTTTTAATGTCTTCAGAATAGCTTGTAAATGCAACCATACAGTACACAGCTGTTTGTGTCTGACCTTTTTCACTTAGCATAATGTGTTTAAGTTCATCAAAAAATATTTTTGCAAGTTTTAAAAGTTTTTGGCAAAATATATGTAAAACTAATAATTTTACTACTAAAATTTTTTAATGCATTTCTGTATTCATTGTGTATATGTGGATCTGGGGGTGAATATGCCATGTGGGTCCTAGAGGCTCACTTCATCAGGCTTGGTGGCTGACAATCACCTCTATCTGCTGAGCCATCTCACCAGCTCCATCTTAAGTGTTTTGAAATGTGCATATGGCCCAGTGATGGCAAACGTATTCACAATGAGCAGTTGTTACACCTCCCGAGTTTGTATCTTTTCCAGCTTATAGAACTGGAATTCTGCACTCACTAAACAGCAGTTCTGCTTTCTCCCTTCTGCTTATCCCATAACTTCTGCTCCCTGGACCCCCACCAGCCTTCCTACTTTTTGTCTGTTTTTGCTTGCCTTCTAGAAGTAGAATTATACTATAGATTTGTTTTGTGCCTGGTTCATTTTGCTGAGCATTGTGTCTGTAGAATTTATCCATGTTATACCATATGTCAGACTTTCCTTTTTTTAAGACTGAATATTCTGTTATATCCTGTATTTTGCTTCTCTATTCATCTGTCAATAGATGATTCTGTTCAGTTTTGTTTTTGAGATAAGAGTCTCACTGTGATAGCCTTAGCATATCAGGAACTCAGAATTTAGATCAGGTTAGTTCCTCACACTTGTGACAAGCCTCCTGCTCCTGCCTCCCAGGAGACTATCGGCATGAGCCACCACATTCAGCCTATTTTCTTCGCTCTCTTTTCTTTTCTCTCTCTTCTTTTCTCTTCTCTTCTCTTTTCTCCTCTTCTCTCCTCTCCTTCCCCTTGCTTTCTTCCTTCCCTCCTTTCTTTCTTTCTTTCGTTCTTTCTTTCTTTCTTTCTTTCTTTCTTTCTTTCTTTCTTTCTTCCTTCCCTCCCTCCCTCCCTCCCTCCCTCCCTCCCTCCCTCCCTCCCTCCCTCCCTCCCTCCCTCCCTCCTTTCTTTCTTTCTTTCTTTCTTTCTTTCTTTCTTTCTTTCTTTCTTTCTTTCCTCCTTCCTTTCTTTCTCTTTTTTGGTTTTTCAAGACAGAGTTTCTCTGTGAAGACCTGGCTGGCCTCAAACTCACAGAGATCCACCCACCTCTGCCTCAAGTGCTGGGACTAAAGGCGTACGCCACCACTGCCAGGCACTAACCTGTTTTCTTTAGAAGGGCAGTGTAGTGTTTGTTAAGTTTGTTAAGTTTGAATTGTCCATTTTTCTTTTATGGCTTATGCCTTTGGTGTCATATATAATAACTTACTGTCTAATCCACAACTGTAAAGCTGTTTACTAGCCGTCCTCTTACATTAAGTTTGACCCATTTCGCACGTTTCTTCACATACGGTGTATAATTTGTGTTTGTCCTGTCCTTCTCAAGGGGGAGTTGGTTTCTTTTTTCTTTTTTCTCTCTTGCCTTTCTTTTCTCATATGGCTGTTCAGTTGTTTCATCATTTGGTGAAAGGACTTTTTTCTCCACAGCATATCTCAGTATCTTTGGAAGCTCGTTGACCATGAATGTCTGTGTCTGTTCCCTGAAATGATTTATGTTACATTGGTCAATATATCTGTGCTTACACAAATACTTCACTCTTTGGGTTACTATAACTTGTTTATGCATTGTTCTTTTTAAAAATTATTTTTCTATAATGGCCTTTTGTTTTTTCCATTAAATTTTTAAATGATGTCTATAGAAAAGCCTACTGGGATTTTTTGAGATTATGGAGTGGAGCCTGTAGATCAGTTTGGGGAAAATTAGAGTCCTGACAATTTTTTCCACCAATCAAGCATTTTTGCCTGCTCTCCTTCTCATGCATTCTTTGAATCTGCTGGAAGGCAGTAGGAGAAGAGAACTGGCATTTAATGTCTGTCCCAGAGCTGCTGCCTTTCATGTCTTATCTCAGGGTTTCTGACCACTCACGTGTGCTGTGGTTGGCCTTATATAGCATTAAGTCACTTGATGAGAAATGGCTTCCCTTTTAAGTTGGTACTCAACTCAGTTACTCCAAGGAGACATTGCCAAAGTGACTGGTGTGACCTGACTCTAGTCTAGCACTTTCTAATCTTTGCAACAGAAGGGGATGTCAGGCTTGGAATCCTGGGCGAGCACTGCTGTCTTGCTAGGATTTATGACTTGATTTTGTTTTCATTGTGTTTATTTATAACTTGCCATCTACTTATGGCAGATAATATGGATTTTCATTAGTGATCATGACATAAAGGTAGACTTTCTGCATCATCATTTACCTTCGGTGAAAATGTTCTGTGGGCTGTGACTAGAGGACACAGCAGAATCAATTCAATTATAATCAAGATATAAACATTTCAGTCATCCTGACTTCTCTGCTCCTGCAGTCAACTCCTTTCCCACAAATTCTTGCTAACTTCTAATCTATTTCCTTTCCCTTTGCCTTTAGTTGTGTCTCTTTCAGAATGCCATATAAATGGAAAAAGACATGTTCCTTTTGAATATGGCATTCCTCACTTAGAATAATATCATCAAAATTTACCCATATTTGTCTGCATCAAACACTTTGCTATTATCTGTTGCTCAGTAGCGTTTCATTAAAAGAATGTGCTTCAGTTCCCACTTGCTAACTGAAGGATATTTATGCTTCTAATTTTTGGCAATTATAAATAAAGCCACTACAAGTAGGTATAAGTTTCTGTGAGAACAAAGTTTTCATTTCTAAGTAAGACTGTGACTTATGG
>JADRCD010214672.1:8146-37430 GCA_019843815.1 Montemys delectorum | reverse complement strand
TCTCTCTCTCTCTCTCTCTCTCTCTCTCTCTCTCTCTCTCTCTCTCTTTCTCTCTCTCTCCCCCGCTCCCCTTTCTCTAATACCCTTCGAAGAACTCTGGAGTTGTTGATCTTTTTAGTTTTGGTTATAGTGTGTGTGTGTGTGTGTGTGTGTGTGTGTGTGTGTAGTTGTTGATCTTTTTAGTTTTGGTTGTAGTGTGTGTGTGTATCTGTGTGTATCTGTGTGTCTGTGTGTGTGTGTGTGTGTGTGTGTAATCCATGTAGAGGTCAGAGGATGACGTCATCTGTTGTCCCTCCTAAGGTGCTGCCCATCCTGATTTCCTTTTAAGGTGAGTTCTAGTGCTGGTACCTGGGCTCACTGATTACACTTGGCTGGCCTGGGGATTTGCTTGTCTTTACCTCCACAGTGCTAGGATTAAAAGCACACTTCTCAGTGCCAAGCCTTTTATATGGATGGTGGGGGTTGAGCTCAGGACCCTATGCTTCGCAAGCACCTTATCATCATCCCTCTGGCCCCTTGGTTAGAAGGCTTAATGCTCTAAGTGCAGCTAATTAAGACGTCTGTCTGTTGCTCAGAGTTGTTTTATTTTGTTTTAATATGGTGTAGGTCGCCAGTTAGGGAATCCCCATCCTTACACGGAAATAGAGAGAACCTGAGCGGTTGGGGAGTTATGGAAAGCACTCCTGTATTCTATAAACAGCTTCCAGCTCAATTCAAACTTCTACTTAAGTATTTTAATATCTTCAGACTGCAAGAGGATTTACAAGTCCAGTTGTGGACAAAAATAACTTTCTCTTTTTAAATAAAGAAATATGTTTAAACCACAGTCTCCATTTATTTGCATTATTCCTGTAGAGAGAAGAGTGGCCATTCTGGAGTCTATAAGCTTTGTCCTATCCTTAGAGATCTAGGAAGTTCATTACAGTCTTACAGCTCTTTGCTGTTCTTATTTGGGCCGGATCCTTTCTCTGTTGAAAACTCTGCATGTTAAACTAAGATGGCACCTCACATTTTATGAGCATCTTTGGCCTGCTTTGTTTAAGTTGAACTTTCCATGCTGCCGTATCTGGTACATCACTGATTCAAAGTCAGGCTGGCATTTGCTGATGAGAAGCACACCAGCAGATGTTGAGGGAGGATGTTGAGCTGACAAGAAGGGGACAGCGTGGGGGACAAACACTTCTCCCAGCTCTGAAGCACTGGACTTTCAAATTCTGTATCTTTTTGGCATTAAAAGATGGGAAGGGACACACAACCATGGCTGCTCACTGCCTTCTTTTTCACCTTCTTTTTGTTTTTGTTTTTGTTTTTCCCCACAAGGGAAAGATTTCTCAACTCTATAATCTCCAAAAAACCCCCCAAAAACAAAAAAAAAACCCAAAAAACAAAAAACAAACAAACAAACAAAAACCCCTGACAGCAGGCTTAGAGCTGTCTGTCTGCCAGGAGACTCCCAGGGGGAGCTAGGGCGGGCCAGGTTTTCCCTGTCATTTCAGAGTCCACAGTCATTTTAAGATTGAATGACTCTAGAGGATCTGGAGGCAGACCGACTGCAACCTGGCTGTTACACAGATACTCATAGAATAAGAGAGAAAATAGGAAAACAGACAGTTAGTGTATACAAACATACAAGACACACGTAGACCACGTATGAGTTCTCATTCTGGTGATGATGTCACTGAACATCTTTAAAACAAATGGCATAACTAAGGACAGTTTAGCCTTCTGGTGTCAATCAAAACAGGAGATCATCTATCTGTACTTTCTACTTCTCATCCATAGTTAGAGAAATATCACCACCATCATCATCAATTTTGATTTATCTGAAGAGCTGGCTGAAAGAGTCCTCTGGGAGCATTTACATATCCAATTACAACAGGGTGATTATTTATATCCTTAAGACTGCCTTGCACAGAAAAATGCCTGACCTAGCTGAAATTTCTTAATAATGCTTTACACTTGTGCAAGTGCTCTTAACGTTTCAAAAGTTTCATATCCATTTTCTTAAACCGAGTCTCAATAGAACGGAGCTGATAAGTGGGTCTCAAATATTATTATCTCTCCATTACAGACAAGAACTTAGAAGATCTATTAATGACTTATCTGAAGTCAGTTAACCAGCCAGCCCTGGAACTTAAATTGCATCCTGGGTATTTCTCCCTGGGCTCCTAAGATAATGCTGTCTTCTTTCTAACATTTGTGGAGACCAGAATCACTGGATCACCATGAAAATAAACGCAGTCTTTAGTTTGCTTCTGAGAAGGTGGAAGATATTGCTCTTTGGCATTTTTGCCCTGGGGTACTCAGGAAGTGATGGCAGACAGGGTCACCCAGGACACGCTGGGAGAGTCACGTTCCCTGATGTTGATTCCGAGCTATGCTTCCTCAGAAAGAATACCTTGTCAACAAGCTGGCTGACTGGAGGAGGAAGCTTCACAGTCGCCCGATTTTCCCTTCACAGACAATTTATTTTGTGGCTATATTAGTATCATGTGAATTTCTTATTTTCTTGGAGGTCAAAATCTTTTTGACAGTTCGCTGTGGCTTCCTCTCAATACCCATTACTCTCCATACCTTTTCTTCCTAACCACCAATTTGTTCAGGTGACCACGTCTTCTCCAGGAAGCCAAGCCCTTTGGAGAATCTTGATTTCTGTTTGGGTTATTCTGGGATATTTATTAATGTTCTGGGATATTTATTAATGTCATGATTTTTTTCTCTTAAAAGTGTCTTGGATTGAACAATAAATTAACCATCCTAATTTGTGGGGACGTTAACTCTATTTACTGTCAGAATGTGGTACATCATATAATTCAAGTCTTAACTAGTTTGGTGAAATTCAAAATTCTGTCAGCCGTGTGGGTTTGGGGATGAGTATGGAGCCAGAAAGAAGGGTTGCTAGAGGCTCACAAGTTTCCTAGACCTGGATTAGCCCAAAATAGTTTGACCTGTGGCAAACTATTTTGAATGTAAAAGGGCTGGGTGACAGAGGAGACCAGCATTTGTCAGGATGGGCCAGTTCACGCTGAAGTAACAAGCAACTTGAAACTCCCCTGCTCAGGAAAACAAGGCCTGCCTCTCACCTCCAGAGTGTGGTGGGCGTTGACTTGTTGAGGACCCACCATCTTGGAAGGCTGTTGGAGGAGGCAGAGCTTTGAGGCAGTGCTTTGTCTCCCAGTGTCTGCTGTCTAAAGCAGTGCCATTGGACTCATAGTGGATGTGCAGCAGATGTGTAGTTTTAATTGGCTCCATTTTTATCATTATCATTATTATTATTATGATATGATATCTGAATGTAGTGCTTGCTTCCTAAGATTGTCTTAAAATAGGAGTTAGCTTACATGTAGTAAAATTAAATTTGATCTTTTTTTTTTTTTTTGATATAGGCTCCACTTGTCTCTCTAAGTAGCTAGAATTACAGGTATGGCATAATCCTGCTCATTAGTGCCATGATGTATATCTGTAGTTTGCTTCATTTACTACTAAGTCATAGTCTCTCTCTCTCTCTCTCTCTCTCTCTCTCTCTCTCTCTCTCTCTCTCTCTCTCTCTCTCTCTCTCTGTGTGTGTGTGTGTGTGTGTGTGTGTATCTCCCCCCCACCCCTTCCTTCCTTGCCTCCTCTCCCTCTGCTGTTTTTCGAGACAGGGTTTCTCTGTGCAGTATTGGCTATCTTGGAACTCGCTCTGTAGACATTGCTAGCCTCAAAGTCAGAGATCTGCCTGCCTCTGCCTCCTGAGTGCTGCGACTAAAGGTGTGCGTCACCACTGCACCTGCTTGAGTCATAGTCTTTTCTGTGGACAGTTTACTTACTTTCGAGCTGACACGGTTGGTTATTTACTGGTTTTAGTGACTGAGAAAGCCAGTGTAAACAGCCACCCGTACAAGTTTGTATGAATCCTCTTTGGTAAATATTTAGGAGCAAGTCAGCTAAGTCACACATGGTGACTTTGTGTTTGATTTCATAAGAAACTATTAAACAAACTGTTTTCTAAATTGCCTTTCATTTTCCATTAACACACACCAGTATTTATGGGAAACCAAGTTGCTTTAGCTCCTTGCTTGATCTTATCAATTTATTTTTCAACTGCTTCATGGGTCTATAGTGAACACACTACATATATATATATAGTGTATATATATATATATATATATATATATATATATATTTAACCTTGCTTACTGGTAACTACTTTTTTTTTTTTATTAAACAAACAAAAAAAAAAACAAAGCAAAATGAATCAACAAACCAAAAACCAAAGAGAAACAGGTAAAATGATGTTTTGTTTTGAGATAGGTTCTTGATATTGAGTTAAGATCTGGCCCCAGACTCCTGATCATCCCAGCTTTCTCCTTAGTGGGATCCAGGTGTACACTATCACACCCGATTAATACCAGCGTTAATTACACACTGTGACATAATTCTAATACAGGATAAAGTATTATTATTTTGATACGCAATTTCTTTTACCAAGAGTTTGAACACCTAGCACACATGTCCTTCAGCACTTCAGCACATATGTTGATGTTCCTCCTTAAGACCCAGTAGCCATGTGTGACTACAGCTGTTGCATTGAATGCTGTGGACCTAGATTTAGTTATGGCTCAATGCATTTGTGGGTGACCTGGTAAAAATGTGACATCCTGCACATCCAGAAAATGATGGCGACCATTATCATGTCTGCAGAGGAAGACAAATGACCATCCTTCAGCTGCTAAGGTGAACTAAATCTGAGCATCTTCTAACACACAGAAGTCTTCTGTCTTTCATAACAGGAATGAAATGCATGAAGCCAAACTGAACTGGCTTCTTTTGTTATTTGAGAAATCTCCTTGATACGATTTTTCATTGCAAAAGTAAATATGTGCTCAGAAAATTTTCATTCAGAATAATGAAAATCCAGGTAAGTTCAATAGAAGAGTGAAAAGTCACCTGGAATCTCAGAGATAATATTCTGGTGTACAATTTTCAAAATATGTTTGTATTGATTTGTGTGTATGTGCATGTGTACACGTATAGGGACCAAATGTAGAAACGTCTGTGTAGTGGACTGTGTGCCTCTAATAGATGCTTAGCTTAAAATGCCAATTTCAATTATTTCTATAATACAAATTGAATATCCCTTATATGAAATGCTTAAGGACAGAAATGTGGGTTCATATTTTCTATTTGAAATTTTAGCATTTTGGATATATGTAATATGATATTTTAGGTTAAGACTTAGTTCTAAACAAGACATTCACTTGTTTTGTATATATTTTATACATATAATCTGAAGACGATTTTATGTCTGTGCTATGCTTGCAGCTCACAAGAGGACAGGTGTGGAATTTTCACATGGGACATCACACAAAAGCTTTATATTTGGGAACATTTCATATTTGGGGTTTGAAATCAGCTTTGTGCCTTTGTCTGGAAATCTCATAATTTACCCAACCTATTCTATATTATAGACAAAACCATTGAGAATATTTCACTGTATACATTGGGATGGGACAGATGTAATGTCTATTTTGGAATACTTCCTTACATGACCCCCAAAAAGAGTGTTTAGAAATACTGTTATATTAGTTTTCTGTCTTGGAGGAGTGGGGGGGGGGGGCACCTGAAGAAAATCAACTTAAAAGATGAGAGGTTTATTTTGTCTTCTGATTTCAGATGTGTCAGTTCTTGGTGCCTTGGCTCCATTGTTTGGGGCCTATGCTGAGGCAGAGCACCACAGCAGGGAGCACCACAGCAGGGAGCACCACAGCAGGGAGCACCACAGCAGGGAGCACCTATCGAAAAGCTATTGAGGTCTCAGAGATCTCAGGAAGCAAAGAGGGAACGGAAGGGGCTGGGATCTCAGTGAACTCTTCAAGGACAAGCATCAAGAACCGAACTTGATCCAATTAAGTTCGGCTCTTAAAAGTTCTACCATGTCCCAATAGCACCATCAACTGGGGACCAGACCTTCAGCACATGACCATTGAAGAATGCTTAGAATCTAAATCACAACATTTTGTCTCTGGAGCTCAAAGGCTCAGGCATCTCTAATGAGTAAGTACGGTGATGTACGCCTATAACCTCACTACCAGGGAGGAAGGAGCAGGAGGAAGGTCAACCTAAGACCTTCCTGGATACATTGTGAAACCTTGTCTCAGAAAAAAAAAAACCAAACCAACAAATAAAGGGGAAAAGAACACTCACCCCACCCCAAGGAATGCTTCTAGTCTTGCCAGTTCACAGCATTACAAGGATGTCCAAGTTCGAAGTCCACTCTGAAACTTGAGGCAAATTCCTTGCTTTAAAACTAAAACACTCAGACACAATAGCCCAAGGCAACATTTCCATTCGAAAGGAGAGGAATAGAGGCCTGTGAAGGGAGAACCAGATCCAAGCAGAATAGGAGCCAAGCAGGGCAACCACACAGTCCTATAGCTGGCTGTGGAGCACTGGAGCCCAGGTTGGGTTCCTTTGGCTCCGTACGTATTGCATTCTATATTTCCTCTCCAGCTGTGTTCTTTCTCATCTTCTCTTGTTATATCTGTCTTCTTCTCAGGTCTTGCAATAGAAATAGTCACAAATGGGACCATACAGCTCAGGAAAGTAACAAATTAGTAAAGGAAAAACTGAGTTTCCTATTCAGTTGTTGGTAGTTTTTGTCTTATTTCTGTGACTATTAGGTATTGCTAACCAGTAAGTGTTAGGCTGTGGCTATTCAGGGTGTTCCAGGTACAAGGAGGAGGTACCTCAGAACCTAGAAAACAATAGATGACTTCTCAAAAGCCTGGAAGGAAATATAGGGAGGGCAGGTTGGCTGAGGTTTTATTTAAAAACAGAAAGCCAATGTAACCTACACAAGAAAAAAAAAAAAAAAAAAAAAAAGAACTGTGTTACAATGTTCCACATGCTTCTCTTTTGTTGGCTGTGGCCATTTGGCCTTTCCAGTGACCTCCACTGCCCAGCTTCCTGCAGTGGCAGGCACAGAAGTAATATTAAAAAAATTTAACAACTAAAGCAGGGAATTCAACCAATGAGGGAAAAAAAAAAAAAACCTTATCGCATACAACTGCTATGATCTAAACAAGGTGCAAGAATTGGCTAGCTACCTGGAGCGAGGGAAATAAAACAGAGAAGTGCATTTTAAAACCTTGGAGGGTTTGCTCATTTTATTCCAGTAAAACTGTTCTCAGTATGAAGCCCCTTCTTGGTTTTAACCTTGTGTGCATTTCAAATGGTACCGATAAGGAAACTTATTTCCCACAAAACAATGAGTTGCCTCTTCCTTTTATAAAACAGTATCTGAGTTCATAGAGAATGATTAATATACTGACTGTGGGGGAAACGGAAAATTCTACATAGAAACAAATAGAAAAAAGTCTGAGCAGGCCACCCAGAAGGAAGAAATACAGAAAGACAAGGAAGAACGCATCTCTTTCCCAAGAGCAGAGAAATACAGATTTGTAAAACACTTGTCACAGAAGGATATCTTGTGTTTTCCTTGATCACTTTCCACTTGATTTTCTCGTTGAACTTGGAACTGACCAATTTGGCTAGACTGGCCTGGGTCCAGGGAATCCCTCTCTCTGCTTCTCCAGTGGTAGGATCAGAGCCTCCCCCATTCCAGGCTTGTTATGTGGGTGCTGGGAATCCAAACTCAGGACTTCATGTTTACACAGCAAGTACGCAGCAGCCAAAATACCAGAAGAAATGCATTAAAACCTCCAGAACTCTCAAGGCAGGGTAAAACCAGAGGAGAGAGCTACAGGAGAGAGACTGGAAGACGCTGTACAGAACAGGCTGAGGGAAGGGAGAGCAATAAGAAGTTCAGTGAAGTAGAGAGAGAGAAGCTGAGGAAAGATAGTCAGGACAAACAGTAGACTTTGGGTCAAAGGTCAGCAAAGCCCCGGTGGCAGCAGGGACAGTCCAGCTGGAGTGTTGAGGTTAGTAGGAAAGCTAAGGCAGTAGGAACAGTAAAAGCAGCACAGAGAAGACTTACTAAATCCCCATGATGCCCTATGTGTCCCTGTCACAGTCTTCCTGGTAGATTGTATGGGGTGGACACACAGCTCATTCATTCTTGGACTACAAGAGAAAAGACAATGATGTCCCTGTCACCCCTGTAAATTAGTGTGTTTCATATGTGCCATGATGGCGTGGCTACAGGACGGGCTCACGGATATCCATGGCACAAGGTCCACTACTGTCCCGGGGGACAGGATAAACAGACAAATTGTTGTGTTAAGATACTGAGATGTAGCTGTCTGACTCATACAGTAGGTAATGATGCTTGCTCTAATGTGATGTTATAATTAACCATCTGACTCGGGGCCATCAGTCACTGCACTTGTCCATGAAAATAACAAGGGTACCTGTCTCCCATGGTTACTGGCAGATAACATAGCAAAGAGTCCCGTGTTAGGTACAAAGTATTCAGTCTATAATATCTACCAGGTAAGCAGCAGCAAGACTAGGTAAATGTGAAAAGAGAAGGATGGGACTGATCTAAGAAGATACTGTGGGATATGATAACAAAAGTTAGCGGAGGTGGGCACATGAAGAAACAGTATTAAGAATATAGAAAAATAAACAAACAAGCAGAATATAGAATTCTCTGTGAGCCAAGATTTTCGTGCTCTTGGACTGAGAACCCTCGGACTATTTGCTCCTGGGGTAGAGAGAAGACCACGGGAGCTGGTGGAGGGCTTGTGGTGAAGGGGGGATGTTCTATGAACAATTTGTGAAGAGCCGCAAATGCAGTATACGCAGGTAGCACACGGTAATGCTCCTGCCTCTCCTTTCACTTTTTTCTTTTTAAAGATTGTTTCCCTTTAGCAAATACAAAAGATGGCTTGAGATGCCTTTGAGTGCCACAATAGTATACTTTCTTAAAAACCAAGTCAAATAGTTTATTCTAGCAAAACCAGTCTTAAGTTACCACTTGTCAGTGGTGGCTACAGAAAAACTCTTTAGGAGGGGTTAGGGTTGTTAAGGTATATCAACCTGAGTTTGTTCCGTACTTTCCATCGGCCTGAGAAAATAGTTTCTAAAGGAAGAGAGGGGACGTGGGAGGAGGGAAGACTCGGGTCCTATCCAAGGTCTGGTTGAACTCTGGTGGTGATTCAGTCCATTCTTTCAACAAATGTTTACATAGTCCCCACATGTGCCTCAGTTGTAGAGATAAAAACGCTGCTGTCCCCACAAGGGCTCCGGGGAGCATTGAGGAAGAGTCGGCAATTTCTAAGTCCTTTGAATACTCAACAGCCACACCTAGGTTAACCGAATGTTGCTGTGGCTAAGTGGTGACAGTTACAGGGACCCTCCAGTTTAATTTCACTCACTTACTCTATAAAGCGAGGAGTTCAGGTACTATTGGCATGCTTTAGAACATGGGCCTGCCCTGTCATTGTCAGCAAAATTGGAGTCAACTAAGATCCCTGTCCACCACCCTGATCAGCTCCGTGTTCACTGTCACTTCAAAGTCCTTTCCGGACAGTCTAGCCATCACAGCTCTGCCAAGACAGCCCGGGAAACTGTTTCTGTCTGCCCACTGAAAGCCAGTCTGTATCTTTCCCATGCAACGATCCCTAGTTACAAAATGATCAAACCTGGACCAGCTATTTTTATTTAGTCCTCTAAAAATAGCTATCACTCAGTACTGGCTGGGAACCAGACCCCACCCTATCCCTCAACTACCACCAAGTGTGCACACCAGGATTTTTGCCCCGACATTGGCTTCCTAGTCATTGACATTTGGAGGCGCAGCTGGACCCACCTAGACTGTGTGGTGCTTTCAGAGGCTTTTAGGAAGCTCTAAAGGTGCCCTGACCGTGGGAATCTCAACCTAAAACACACTTGCCCAAAGACTGCTAGGCTGCAGGGAAAACCCCTGAGGGTCCAAAATTCGAAGAATGCCATCAGCTAGGACTTGGGTGTGAGCACCCTGTCCCTAACTAGCTTATCCTGTGGATCTGGCTGAGTACCCTTGACAGTGTCTGAATGGAGACCTAACCTCCTGTTTCCACCCCGCCCTCGGTGTGACCACTTTTGATCCCGCCATAGACAAAGCCAATCCAACTCCTGCAGGATGAATAAGGGGATCAGGTTGCTCTCTCGCCTTCCCCCACCCCCTCACCGCGGCTCCCCTTCCCCACGTGACTCTCTGGAATCTTTGCCAAAGCCCGGAGTCTCTGAGTCCATTTTCACACCCAGCAAAGGAGAGAGGAAGGAGGCGAGAGAGGCAGAGGAAGGCGGGGCGTGTGTGCTTTAAATGCGGGGGATCCACTCGGGGACTTATCTTGTGCGTTTCCAGGCCCCTCATCTGAGGAGCATTGAGTTCCGAGGCGTCTTTTCCAGTCCCTCTCTTTCCTCAGTGCATCGACAATTACGGCTCCACCCCCACTTGGGTAATCGCACCTCCGCCCTGCAGAGCAGCTCCCGGGTGCACGGTGCGGGGAGGTGGGCGTCGGTGTGGAGCAAGCCGCGCCCCTCAGCACTCCTCCTATCGGCGAGGGGCGGGCTCGAGAAAGTGGCAGCAGCGCCCCCCGCGCCGCGCCGCCTTCCTCGTGGAGCTCTGGAAGCGCCTGCAGCAGCCGGGCGGCGTGGTGCGGTGCGGCTGCAGCGCCCCCCGAGTCCCGGAGCTCCTGCAGGGCCGCACAAAGTTTGCAGCCAGCGGCCCTGCACCGCCGAGCTCCCCGAGAGCTGCCGTAGCCCGGCCCGGTGTGTTCGCGGCGACCCCCCTCGGCCGACGCCTCACCGACAGACGGGGGCGTGCCGAGAGAACTTTGAAAAGCCGCGGAGGAGGAACCTGCTCCCGCAGCTCGCCAGTCGGGGACCTCCGGAGGAACTGGTCTAGCCCCAGGCAATGCTGCGGGATCCCAGGAGCCGCCGACCTGCAACTTTCCTGCCAGACTTGGCGGCGGTCTGAGCTTCTCCTCCTCCTCCCAGGCTCGGCTCACGTTGGTGGCCGCTCTGCTGGAGAATCGAGTGAGTCTCGGGGCTGTCTGAGGGTTGCTGTCGGCCGCATCCTTCTCCGGTCCACCCCGCCAACCTCGGCTCCCGGTCGAACAGCCCGCGCTTCCCCACCGTCTGTGCGTCCCCGCTCCCGGCGCCCGCGCCGCAGCCTGGGATTTGGCAGAGAGCTGGTTCTTGGATGCTGAAGGCTGGGATCCTCCTGCGAGAGTGCCGCGGCGGCGATGGGTGTCCTCAAAGCATGGCTCGGGGTGGCCCTAGCGCTGGCGGAATTTGTAGTATTGCCTCATTGCGAAGGTAAAAAGAGCGGAACCCCATGTGTGTTCATCCGTGCAGTTTAAGAGACTCAGCCGGGTTTAGTGTTGTGGGTTGTTGGGTGGAAGTTTTGATTTGAGGCGAGAGGTGGACATGGAGTGGATTTCGGCTGAAATCCCCACTCTTGCGGTCAAATCTCAGCCCGGCCAGGGCCTCCTCTTTGCTTTTAGGGGGTGGGTGACCACTTGAGGTGACATTTCTGAACCTGGATAGGTCTTCCTTCCACTTCTACCCTACTGCTCAAGGAAAAGCAACCACTCGGAACCTAGGTGAGAAGCGAGCAGTTGCTCTCACTTCTGTGAAACAAAATCCTCACCCAAGCTCCACTGTTCTTTTTTGTTTTCCTCGCCCAGTGAGTGTACCCCCTTAAGGACCACTTAAGATTTTATAAGTAGTAGGCCAGAGTATTCTGGATGTTGAGATTTCAGTTGTAATGAAATAAATCTTACTCGGTACCGAGAGCACGAGGCTGCCTGCTTCTCAAGGAACAAAAAGTGGTCAATGAGAGTGTATGCGCTTCTCTTCTCCCTGGGTTTTCATTGGGGAGGGGGGCACCAGCTCACTTCTTCAAGAGCTTGGGGGAGAGAAAGGAGACTTGAGTGCTGTCGCCAGGATAGCATATGCAGTCTCCATTCAGATAATAAATCAGTAAATCAAGAGGTGTGTGTGTGTGTGTGTGTGTGTGTGTGGGTTTGTGTGTGTGTGTGTGTGTGTTAGTGACTTGTTGAGTCTGGTGCTGCCCCCCCATTCCACCCCCCAGGTGCGCAGTGAGCTCTCACCTGCTCAGAGCCGCGGGGACAGTGGCTGGGTTAGCACTTGCAGAGGGGGAAGGGAGTGGCAGGCTGGGAGAGGGACGGCTTCATCCACTGCTGGGCTCTCTCTCTCTCTCTCTCTCTCTCTCTCTCTCTCTCTCTCTCTCTCTCTCTCTCTCTCTCTCTCTCTCTCTCTCTCTCTCTCTCTCTTTCTCTCTCTCTCTCTCTCTTTCTACTCTGGGCTCCATTCATTCATTATTCATCCAGCTGCAGAAGAGTTCACCTGCCCAGTCGCCAATCATATTGTCAATGGCGTGCACGTGTGGTCTTCCCCGCACCCTAGGTGCTAAGTGGGGGCAGCTGGAGGTTGCAGGAGGGAGCCTCAGGTGGGCTTCCAGTCTTCTGAGCAGTGGCACCTCTCTTCCTTACCATTTTTTTTTCCTCTTAGCAAGCAGCCTGGCCTTGGAAATCCACGCACGGACTTTCCCCACAGGTTTAGGCACCAACCTTCTCACATTGTCGTGGGAATTATGTCAAAAAGGTACTGTTTCTAGGAAAAGCACGCCTTGGGGAGCTGTGCAGCATTTTTCAAACTATGGACAACCTGTTTTAAAAAACTGTGTGTGTGCATAGTTTTTGCATACTAAAAAAAAAAGGTTTAATTATAGTAATTAACCAGATGGGAGAGTCAGCCCGGGCTCCTCAAACTTCAACTTAGAGCTCAGAAAAATTACAGTTACACTTGGTGGCAGTTTCTTATTTAAAAATTATATCCCAACAACACAGAGAATGCACTATCACTCCTGGATTGCTCACCAGGGGGCAGTTGGAGCGATGCAGTTTCTCAGAAGCAAATCTCTTGAAATGACAAAAGCCATTATTATTAAGAGGCTATGGGGTATGCTCTTTGGAGGATTGGTAGATAGAGCTGGCAAAGTGTCTGAAGTGTGTGTGTGTGTGTGTGTGTGTGTGTGTGTGTTTGTTAGTCCTTACAATGATTTGTTGGATAACTTTATATCTATTTTCTTTATTCACCTTCAGAGCATTCTGCATGGGCTCACAAATTAGGTCCTAGATCGCAAAAGGTCCGAGAACTCCCAATCAATCCAAGATGCTTGGCTCAGAATGAATGAACACAGACAACAGACAGCTACTGGTCACATATTATTTCCCTGTGCTATGCTGAGCAGTTTACACACCATATCTCATTTAATTTGCTTAATTGTGTGATGGTGGTTGTACACATACAAATCAGCTGTCCTCTGATGAGGTTGTTCCTTTGGGCCAGTCAAGGCTCTTTGTAAAGATTGAGACAGAAAATATGCGGACTTTAGAGATTCCCATAACTGTTGTTATTCACCCAGGGAATGCTTTTTAAAAAATATTTATTTATTTACTTATTTATTTATTTAATGTATGTGAGTACACTGTAGCTGTCTTCAGACACCAGAAGAGGGCATTGGATCCCATTACAGATAGTTGTGAGCCATCATGTGGTTGCTGGAAATTCAACTCAGGACCTTGGGAAGTCAGTGCTCTTAACTGCTGAGCCATCTCTCCAGTCCCAGGGAACGCTTTTTAAACCAGGCATGTACATATGTTTTGCTGGATGGGCCATGTCACTTTTCAGCCTGCCAGCTCATGGGAGAACTTACTGGTTTTCTTTTTCCTTTTTTTTTTTTTCTTTGTGAATAACAGGGAGTGCTGTACTCCAGTTAATTCTTCCTACAATCACTTTAGTGAGTCTGTCTGAGAGCAGCTCCAGCAACTCCTATGTCTCCACCCTGGCTCTTAGCACTGTGAGTTTTCAGGAGCACCAACCAGAAGAGGGAATGCCAAATAACATTCTTTTCAATTAACTTAAATAGATCAGCCTCCATGAGGAACCAGCTGACCTTGAATGAACTGTCTAACTAGACGAGGGAGGTATTATGTTGAGGTAGCCTTAAATATACTTTCTAATTATAAGAGAGAGAGAGACAGAGACAGAGAGACAGAGACAGAGAGACAGAGACAGAGAGAGAAAGAGAGAGAGAGAGAGACAGAGAGAGAGAGAGACAGAGAGAGAGAGACAGAGAGAGATCAGGGGTCAGGGCTACAGATCAGTAGTAAAGCATTTGCTCAAGGCCCTGGGTTCAACACCCAGCAAGGCAAGGGAAAAAAAAAAGATTTTACTGAGACTTTCGGGTTCTAAATTTTTATCTTAAGTGTCAAGAGAAAGATGAATTTTTATGACCGAGTTGTTGGCAGTGTTATTGTATATTGCCTCAAGATTGCTAAGCTGATAGATAAAGTGTGATTGAAGGGCTTAATAAAATCAAAAAGTCACAGGAACACTTCAAGCATGGCTCTTTCCGAATCAGAGAAACTGGAACAGTATTTTCTGGAGACTCATCTTGAGTGGTGCTCACGTGTGGAAATTCTTCGGGTTTAAACCAGATAGACTCCTGGTATGGACTGGGGAAATACTGTTGGAGACCTGAGCGCTAGTTTGGGTCTACTATTACTGCTCCCTACCCGGTGACTTAAGCTAAGCCTTCAAGCGCCCTAGTTTCTCCCATACTTATTATTAACAGATTACAGTGGAGAGGATCATATAATTGAGGATTTGTTTTGATACATCAGTAATTTTGGTTCTGTGTTTGGCCAGAGAGTTTGTTTGGTGAGGCATTCTGTGCTTGAAACCCAGCATTGGAGAAGGACCACATGGGCTGGACAAATACTCCGCCCCCTCCATCTTTCATTCCATAAACCTTTATTGAGAGCATTTAGGTCACGTTAGGCTTGGTGGGACTTGGGACTTCTGACATCTTCGGGAACAAGCAAAACATCCCTTGCCTGTCAGACTTGTCTTAAAAGGCATTTACATATCTCCAAATTTATAATATCGGTGAAAGAGCAGTAGAGCAGTGAGGGCTTGTGGCCTTTCTTGGGTCTCTTGGGATTGAGATTTTACAGGCTTGATTGATACTGACCCAAACTTTGCACACTTTGGTTTTTTTCATCACACCCTGCAAGTAGAAACAGATACGTGATGTATTATCATAGGTTCTTGTTTTTAATATACTGCTTTCCTACTCCCCTCTGGGATTAGATTTTGTGTATCACCTTCCCCATAGACATCCTGGAGTAGGGACACAGCCATCCATAATCACTGTTATGGACTTGGGTGGCAACCTCACTCAATTTTACTCGGGCACGAGTGGCAATAAAACATTCCACCTCACAGGCTCAGAAGAGGGGAGGGACTGCCACATGGCCAAGCTGGAGACTCATGCCAAATCTTATGGTGGCTCAGAAGCAGTTGGCCAGTCTTTGTTTTACTATTCTATTAATTGATCTGCATCCTAGCTGACAGTCATCAGGATGTGAGCCATCCTGTCAGTCTCGAAATGATTCCATTTTAACTATTCCACAGTGTGCCCAGCCATATGCTGAATTATAATAGCATAAAGCTTGAACATTTAAATGCCAACTTGTGGCTGCTTGATCCTAATGAATCGTCTTTCTGGAATACCCTGTGCACTGGCTACTCTTATGTCAACTTGAAACAAGCTAGAGTTATCTGAAAGGAGGGAACCTCAACAGAGAAAAATGCCCCCTTAAGATGCAGCTGTAAGGCATTTTCTTAATTAGTGCTTGATGGGGGAGGGCCCAGCCTATTGTGGGTGGTGCCATTCCTGGGCTGATAGTCCTAGGTTCTATGAAAATGCAGGCTGAGCAAGCCAGTGAGCAGCACCCCTTCATGGCCTCTGGATCAGCTCCTGCCTCCAAATGTTTCTGCCTCCAGATGTTTCATCAGAGCAATAGTGACCCTAACTAGGACACTGTTTTTTTTTTTTTTTTTTTTAACATATCTAATCTAATGACTCTATGTGCCATGATTTCTCTTAACCTGTGTCTGTTGTGTGGCAGACTTCTGGTGGTAAGACATAACGTGCATCTGCAGCTACTCGTTCCAAATAGGAATCCATGACAGATCAAAGTAGGATGCCACCAAAGTTCAACTTGGTGAACCAGTGAGTTTTATTGGAGTTACTTACAGGAGCAGAAGCGACTCAGAGACAGCTACAGCACCAAAGCAGACCCTGCATGGGTGATATCTAACAAACCCGGGGGCCTGGCACACACTGCACAGCCTGCAGGCAGCTCAACAGGTGGTAGAGTGTCCTTTCCAGATGGCTCAGGTAGCTGAGTCTCTTCTAGGCAGCTTAGCTGGTCTTTGCTTCTTGTGGGCAGTTTGCTTGGCTTCTGGTTCTCCCAGGTCCTTGTCTGGTCTCTGCTTCTTGTTTGCAACTAGACTCCTTTGGGAGTGACTCTCATTAGTCTTTATTCCTTATATACTCTTGGAGTAAAGAGACCTAGTGATTCTAGTTAGCTTCAGGGACTTCCTGAAGCTGTTTTGAGTTTACTTCCTCCTTGTAAACATCTTAAATTCCCTAGAAGATGCAAAGTTTTCATCGAGGAAGAAACTGCTTTACAAAGATCTGACATTTTGTGGCTGTTGGATTTTAATTGACCCAGTTACCAGCTACTATCTCTTTGGCTAATAATTTTGGATGGAAGTATGGTACAAATTATATCTCAAAATTTCCCTAAAAATATTAAGCTTTCTATAGGTGTCTCAGAAAGGAATACATTATACTCTCCAAGAGACTTCAGAAAAGAAGCTCTTTGTGGCTTTTATTTTATCCGGGTAACATTCTGCATATGTGACTCAGAAGAAATAAACCAAGCAGCTGGGGAGAAGAACAGCCCAGTCTCAGGATACAGGCGTTTCATGGTGCTCTGTGTGTGAAATGGCAATATGCCCCACTGTAGAAATTAAGATCCTGGCGTCCCAGACATAGTTCATGCCCTGAAACTAGAGATGGCCTTAGCTTGAGAACTACAGCTCCAACTGTGCTCTTACCCATAGTCTTCCTGTAAAGAAAGCCCATTTCTCCTTCTAGGTCTCTATCGTTTCTAACAGTTAATCTAAAACTGTAGTTTTTCTTAAGTTCATCTAAGTCCATCAAATCCAAACCATAGGCCCACAGGCTCTAGTATCCCTTAAGAACAAGCATAGTGAGTGGAGGGAGTAGCTGTGTTTTCCATATGGAGTAACTGCACAGAATAAAGGCTTCTCTGCCTTTCTTGTGCCAGGAGATGCTCCCAGCACCCTGCCAGGAAACATCACAGCTTCATCTGTTGGTGGGTGTGCAGCCCGCCATAGTGTGGGAGAAATATGCTCTCCCTGGAAGGGCTAGCCTGGCTGTGCATGATGATAAATGTTTGATGGGACTGGGCATCATACTGGAATGTCTTATTCTCTCCAGAGAGTAGAATTGAGGTTTTGGAAAGTGTGTTAATGGAGACTCACATAGGCAGCTGCCTTCCGGGTAACACTGTTCGTTTTAGGGAAGCCCTCAGAGGGCAAAGCTTATTTCTTTTGGAATTGCACATCATGGAGTAACCCAAATTGAGTTGTTTCTTTTTCTAATGATAGAATTTATCAGCCTCATATTGTTTGACTTGAATCTGTCCCAGTTGTTTGGCTTAAACGAGTACAAATGGAGGGCTATTCTCCAGGCTGCTGGGTGTTTTTGTGTTGTTGTGAGTTTGTAGCTTTTGACCAGACCTCCAAAAATGGGCTTTGCTATGGCTGCTGGCTTATTCTGTAAGGTGCTGGATTTCCTTACGAGCATTGAAAAGAAGCTCATTTTGCAAGACAACATTATGAAGACAATAACTAATACTAAAGTGACATACCCTATAACGAGGTAATGGTCAATGTATGCTCTGGCTGCAGGTGATACTGCCCTTGTGTGTGCTGGTGTCTGAGTTTGTGTCTTTACACTGTGATGTTCACATGACAAGGACACTACTTAATGATGACCATTTCTTGGAAAACTGCCTTATATGACTGTATGGAAGGATGATCTTATTCCAAAGGGTAACTATTGCCTTTTATCCTAGAAGCTGAACGTTCTTAGATTATTTTAAAGGTTACACACACTCGAAAATACATGATAAATGCATACAATTTTGTCTGTCAGTTCAGAGAAAACCCAAATGTGTCACAGATACTCAATTGTTTAGCCATTAAGAGATTAATAGTCTGAAAAGATGACTCAGTTTTGTTAAATTAGACCTAAGTGGTGATTGTCTTCATTATAATTTTAAAAACATCATTATAATTTTATGTTTATAATAAGCATCAGAAGTTAGTAAATGTATGTTTAAATAACTTAGAAAGTGAATTGTAGGCATGAAAGTAAAAGTTGACCGAATGGGAAGAAGATGGGGACCAGAAGAAGGAGGAGGGATAAGAGATGTCAATAGCGAGAGCATATGATCAGGGTGTGTAATATGCACACACAAAAATGCTGTCATGGGGCTCATTATTCTGAATAGTGAATATGGTATGGATAACATTTTAAAGCTGTATTGCTTATTCCAAAAACAGTTCAGTTGGTAAATTGCTTGTCATGCCAACATGGAGACTTGAATTCAGTACCCAGAACCTCATGCTTGCAGTCTAAGTGCTAGGAAAGTGCGGACAGCCACCCAGCCATGCTTGCTTCCAAGTTCCAGTCAGGGAGAGATCCTGCTTTAAAACACAAGATAGAAAGTACTAATGTAATGACACCTACACCTGAGGTTGATCTCTGGCCTCCACATGCACACATATACATTTCACACATAAACAAACACACAACAGAGGCATCACACCCACAGTCACATAGACATATATTATACACAGATGCACACAGACACTTGCACACGCATATGCACACAGGCATTTCACACAGACACACACACATATGCATCACCCCCCCACATATGTATCATACACAGACACACACACATATGCATCACCCCCCCACACATATATATCATACACAGCCACACACACACTGATTTAAAAACTTGAATTGTTGAGGTATATATTTCTTCTAGATATACATACATGATTGTTTATTTATATATACATATATTTCCTTTCTTACAATATATAGATTGAAAATATTGTCTTCAGAACTAAGTTTCTTAAAAATAGGTCAGTTAAGATGAATTTCTCCTCAAGTTTTTATCCCAGGTTTTTATCTCAAAGAATAAAAGTCATTTCAGCGAATTTGCCCATTGAGATCATTCATTTGAACCTAATGTAAACAGTCATCTCATTTTCTTTAAAGATTGTTAGATCTATGATTGACAGGGGAGGTAGGCCAGCCATTGCTGCCAAGTTAGCCTTTTTGGGTCCTGTGGGGTAATGGCGCTGTAATAAACCTGTCCACTCCTCCTTGTCAACTAACTGCGCCCCATCATGATAATCCTTGTTGGGTCTGTTGGGCCACCTATTTTGTGTTTCATTTGCTGAGAGACTGGCTGGTAGCACACGGCACAGCTGCTTTGAGGTCAGATGATACCTGTTGTGCTGTTCAAGAATCGCTGGAGAACGTGTGCACATGTCTTAAAAATTAGGATTGCAATTTTATATTGTTCTAAAAGATGAACCTTAGAGAGTCATTTCCTGATAGGCTGGCTGTTCAGAGCATAAGCTCCCTCAATCAAAGTCTGCCCTCTTCTGCCTTTACAACAGATCATCCTTTGCTTTTTTCATTTGGTGTCTAATGACTGGAAAATATAAAGATGTATCAGTTCATAAGCAGCACATCAAGGGAAAATACGGAGTGGGTAGAATTTAGAGGTCAGGGGCTCAACAGAAGATTGCTCTTCAAATAACTTACATCTATGCCACTGGGTTGCCACCTGTGGGTTGTAACCCTCTCAGGGATCACTTATTAGATGCCTCGCATATCATATATTTACATGACACTTCATAAGAGTAGCAAAATTACAGTTATGGAGTAGCAATGAAATAATTTCACGACTGGGATCAGGACAACAGGGGACTGTGCTAAAGGATCACAACCTTAGGAAGGTTGAGAGCCACTGATCTACATATGCTGCACAGTGGCTTATGCTCCCCAGTGACCGACATACTATAGGAAAGGCATGAAATGGGTGCTTCTGTGTTTATATAGTAAGTTGGTGAATGCTTAGTATGTGGACAGGTGGGAAGGAAGTTCCAAGTAGAGGCAGTCCCTTTCCTGAGCCCATGGACCAATGCTACGAGACAGAGGAACCATTTCCCATCCTTAGCAAGAATGTCATGCCCAGGGGTGGTTTCGGTGCTCTCCAGAAGCTGAGGCAAGAGGATTGCCAATTGTAGGCCAGTTTGAGCTACACAGGGAGACCTTGTCTCAATACAAACAAACAGCAAGTAAAAATAGAATACCACAGGGAAGTATCAAGAATGGGCTGGCAGGGCTGGTGAGATGGCTCAGTCGGTAGGGGCACACCGACTGCTCTTCTGAAGGTCGTGAGTTCAAATCCTAGCAACCACATGGTGGCTCACAACCACCCGTAATGAAATCTGACACCCTCTTCTGTGTACTCATTTATAATAATAAATAAATCTAGAAAAAAAAAAAGAATGGGCTGGCAAAACATAATTCAGACAGGAATGGTGATATGTTTAAGGAGAAGGAATGTTGTCCTGTCCAAGGGTGGGCTCAAGCTCAAGAATCCTGAATAGACCAAATGCATCTCCAGAGGAACTGAAGATGAAAGAAACTTTGAGCCATGAAAAATATTATGGAAGAAATTGGCCCCTTGGGTTGATCTGGAGAGTTTAGGTAGTCACATATGGGAGAGAAGCTTGGAGAAGTAAATTGGGATTGGACTATGGAAGTGTTTGTGACAGATCACAAGAATAATAGCATTGTATTTAGACTGTCACTATATACATTTTTAATTAAAATATAATTATATCACTTTTCTCCATTTCCTTTTCTTCCTCCAACTATTCCTTCCACTCATAATGAATTCCTGGTCTCCTCTTCTTTAATTACTACACACACACACATACACGTACACACACACACACACACACACACACACACACACACACTCACGCACTGAAGACTGCTTAGTGTTGAACTTAGCATGAACTTGATTTCGGGCTGACGACTTGGTACTGGCTAACCAATTAGGGGCCTTCTCCCTTAAGGGAGGACTAAGTCTCCAGCTCTTGGTATCCCTTTGATGTCTGCAGTTCTTTGTCAAGGGGTGGGGTACCCTGAGATTTCCCCCTTGTGTGTTAGCATGTCTGCTGCTGTTGTCCTTGTTCAGGTCTTGTTTAGGTAACCATACTGTTAAAGTATAAAGACATTTCTTTTAAAATTCAAATAATATGCTTCAATCATGCACTTTGTCATGTGTCTGGGAGAGACGATTTGATGTAAGGGGTAATTTTTCCTCAGGGAAAGAATGCTTTAGCCCTTAAATAGTTCGCTGAGTCTGCTGTAGATGGAGTTAAGGAATAAGCATTTTGGGGGGTAGTGACTATTAGTTTGTTATACATCACCTTTTAATTGGTTTTTTTTGTTTTTTGTTTTTTGTTTTTCCTCCCACAGGTGCTTGTCTGTATCAGGGCTCCGTGCTTGCGGTAGGTCATTCTAATCTATTTCTTTTGGATGTAATATGCTTGACTGAGATGACTGAGTGAGTGAGGTGATCGTGTCATTGTAAAATTTATTTTTCTTCATGGGCTGAAGATTACTCTTTGTCCAGGTAGCCGGGTACCATTGGGCTCAATTACTTAATAACCTTTTGAGAGTAAATTAGTTCCATTTGGATACTCAGTTATTGAATGAGAAGTTCAATGCTCTCCCACCCATTTACATTCAGTGGCTGTCCTTTGTGTTCCTTCAGTCAGAGATAATTGGATCCCATCCTCTTGTCACATACAAACCCGGGCACCATTTGTTTATAATCCTGTTATATTTGTTTCCTGCTCTGATCCCTTGTTTCAAAATAAATGCTATTATTAAATTCAGTACACTAGAAAAGATTCTTGGTTATTTTTCTGGATGATACGCTTATGTTTTGGGTAAACAACAAACAAATTAGCATGACCCTTTGCCGTAACAGCTAGGCAGAATTGATTTTGAATCTAATGTCAGAATGAATTGGTGGTGAGGGGGAAGCTGATGCAAGTCTCATGCGTTCCTTTCCATTAATAATGCGCTGTGGTGCATAGCAGTGTGCTAAAGCCTTATTGAAAAGACTGTCTACACTCCTTCAACTCTAATAAATGGTATGACAAGTCATTCTTCACCACTTTTTTATTTTTTTAAAGATTTATTTATTTATTTTACTGAGTACACTGTAACTGTCTTCTGACACACCAGAAGAGGGCATCAGTTCTCATTACGGATGGTTGTGAGCCACCATGTGGTTGCTGGGAATTGAACTCAGGACTTCTGGAAGAGCAGTCAGTGCTCTTAACGGCTGACCCATCTCTCTAGCCCCCTTCACCACTTTTTGAGTTTGGGTTGAATGCATGCTGCAATAATTCAGAGTATGAGTGTGGGGAAGGGTATGCTCATCTACATTGCAGCCTGCTGTTGACGCGTATGATTTTGGTTCATCATCTTGCATTATCCTTGTGCTGAAGTAGACGAGGAACAAGGAAGTTTCCACGCATCTAGATAATTATAGATATTTGAAGTAATATTTTCCAATATGCTCTTTATGTGCTATAGTTGCTGTTCTACAGATAAATGCATTTTTTTTCTCCTTCTTGATATTTTTCCATTAAAGAATCAGGGAAAATCAATTTTTTCCCCCTCTTTCTCATTCCAGGCCCTCAAAGCAGAATTTTCTTTCTGTCTATTCTTTAATACAGTTTAGAAATTATTCTGAGATCAAAGTCTGTCACCAGTTTTGGGGAGTAACGCTATGTAGTGTAGATAAGTCAGGCACCTACATTAATACGAGGAGGCTGCTTACTGTATAAAGGGCTTCATACTTTTTGTAGCTGTTGAGTCATCTGACACCGAAGCCAGTGTAGCAGGCAGGTCCTTATTGGGGCACCTAGGGTGGCATGGAACTCATGATCCTGAATCCTGGGACTGGCTCACCAAGCCCAGAACTGCACCCTGCACCCCTTGTAATGGAGAATTAAAGACCAGAGAGGGAGATGAAGAGATTGGCTAGAGATCTTTGGCCATTAAGGGGTGGGTAATATTAAGCAATTTGTCTTCTTTCTGTTTTCTACCATTATCTGAAGATGTATCTGGAGTTTAGATTCTAGACCATCTTCCACACTTGGCTTTGCTATGTACTTGAGTAAAAAAAATAAAAATCATCAGATAATTAAAGGGTTCAGTTCCATCCAGATAAAAGAGGTGTGGTCTAGCCAACTTGCATTGGATAAGTAACCTTGATTCCCTCTGTCCATGGCTTCTGACCATGCCTAGAAGGGTGCACTTCCTTTTCTAACTCACTCATAGGCCCTCCAGGTGCTACTTCTGTTCCTCACTCATCTCAAGCCTGAAGTATTTGAAGTACTTAGTATTGTTCAGTGCGAGAGGTTTTATGCTAATTACCTCAACAAAGACTATTATTCAACATTTACTCAGAGAGAACACTGGGCCTGCTAGTCTCTCTCGGTCCTGGAGAACATCAGTGAACAGATAAATCCCCTCTGTCATCCTGAAGTTCAAATTGTATGTCACGTATGTTATCAAGAAATGGAACAAATAAACAAAAATAAAGACACATAGGCTGGGAAGATGGAGGAGACTCAGTTGGGGTCCATACATTAGGTAGACTGAGGCAGTGACACGTGGTTCAAGGCCTGGAGGAAGTCCTAAAACCCAACCGTATAAACATCGAGATGGTGGATGGAAACCATGGGGTCAGAGTTGGAGGTCAAGTAGCTGACACACTTGAGGAAGAAAACAGCTGACTAATCTAGAAGGGTGGGCAGGGGACCGAGTGCCCAGCCTTGACCTGGATTTTACTTGTCCTTTCAGTGAGGTGGGTGAATGGTTGGAAGTACAAGAGAAATGACAAAGCCTGACTTATCGTTTAATTAAACAGCTGGCATAGGAATATAAAAAGAAATAACGCTCTTGTTTCTAGGGAAACAATATTGAATACTTTAAAAAGACTGTAGAGGTGAGTCACTAAAAATTGCTGTCAAATCAAGTGTGGGAGAAAGAGACAGAGACACTGCGGAAGGCTCAAGATCTGGAGATTCTGCATCGTGATTTCTATTTGTAATCACCCTTTGTTTGAATGACGTTAAAATGGACAGTAGCCTTTGGGGTGCACCTCAGAGGTATCCACCTCTGGGGATTTGCCTGGCTCTGGGTTTAATCCCTAACATCATAGTGGGGGTAGGAAGAAAAAGAAAAAGAAAGAAGGAATGAAGGGAGGGGAAAATGGGGGTGGTGGGAGATAATCTATTGCGGTTGTGGGTAGTTACATACTTTGTCACTAGTCAGCTTCATACAAACGACGTCTATAGAATGGGGCTGGAGAGGTGGCTCAGTGGTTAAGAACGCTGACTGCTTTGATTCCTGGTAATCATATGATGGCTCACAACTGTCTGCAGCTCCAGTTCCAGGGGATCTGATGTCCTCTTCTGGTCTCTGCAGAAACTACACACATACGGTGCACAGACTGCACACAGGCAAAACACTCATACCTATGAAAAAAAGAAAGTTTAAAAAGCCAATAAAACATTATGTACTTGGCAACATGGATTGAGACAGTTTTTAGCTGCAAGTTGCTACCCTCCCTGTGTCTTGTGAAGTCACCTCTCACTGATATATGCTTTTGTTCTCTTCTCTATTTAGGAGATAGAAAAGAGCAGAACATTTGGGGCCCTGGTAGGGAACAGTGACCTTGTTTAGAGTCCAGTGACCTTGGGCACATCATACAACCAGCTCAGCCAGAACCTCTACGTGCTATGTTGAGGAATGGGGAAAATACAAGGCCCCTCCCGGAACAGTTTTAATAGAGTAAGAACTCAGAGCCTGTGTAGCAGTCCACAGTACAATGCCCAGCATGGGCTTTTTTGTCATGGCAAGTTTCCCCCTCACCTTTTGTTTGTTTGTTTGTTTTTTGAGACAGGGTTTCTCTGTATAGCCCTGGCTGTCCTGGAACTCACTCTGTAGACCAGGCTGGCCTCGAACTCAGAAATCCAACTGCCTCTGCCTCCCAAGTGCTGGGATTAAAGGCATGCACCACCACTGCCTGGGTTGTTTCCCTTTTACAAACAAAGGAAAAGGGACATTGAATGAGCATTTGCTGGTATTTTAAAACTTCCAGCAACTTAGGAAGTAAGTGTTGGTTTATAGCTAACGAAGCTGAGGATCAGAACATGTACCTCCCCATTCCAACTCCACGGGCCTGCAAGTGCCAGGGGAGAGGGTTCAAACCTGGTTCTGAGTCTAAACCATCACACCCAGCCTTCTGTTTCTCACCACCATGCTGGCCCCTGAGCATTTCTTATTTTACCTTCAGTTCTCTATGCCCAGCTCCCTCCATGCTACGCCTGCCATGCAGTTGTCTCTGCCACTCTCCACCCCTGGCCTCTTGGAGAAGCCAGCTGTCCCTGACTAACCTCTTCCCATTTGACAGAGACTATCCTGTAGTAGTCATGTGCACTAACTTAGTGACATGAAGCTAAAAACATTCAGAAGCTCATTGCATTTTAACACGCACAGAAACATCCCTTATGGGCATTATGTGTATGTGTGTATGCACACACATGCGTGCATGTGTGCATTTACTCAATCTGTGCTGTGATTTCCAACTTCTGGGAACCATGTGGATGTGCAGTGACATTCCGGGATGACTTGGTCCTAAGCCATATGGCAGTCAACTCTGAGTTGTGCTCTGACTTCAGCTGTCCCCTTTCTTTCGCTGTCTTCCCTATTTTTATATTCCTTCATTTGTCAAGTCGGAGATTGCTGGAAGGGATAAAAAGGAATACCAAAAGCACACCGAATAATCTATTTTGGTGTCTGCCTTATGCCCCACCATGCTCACACATTTTCAGACCCACAAGACTTTCTTCAAGGTTAGGCTAGTGAACGGGGGAGTACCTCAAGTCAGGGTCCATTAAAGGCAAACAGTTACGATGCCCTGTCACCACAGGAGTGATGCGTGTGTGTAAGAAGAGAAATGTCCTGTCTTAGTTTTTATGCATCTGTCTCTTCTGCTCTTTCTCGCATAACCAGAATACAGAGAATCTAACTGTCCCACTGTCTTGCTCCACTGCATTCAAACCCCTCTCCTGTATATATTCTCCCTGGGCATAGATGGCTTGATTACACCTCAGCCATTTCTCAGTTATAGAGTGCATCTGAAAGCAGAATTGCTGGCAAGCTTAAGGGAGATCAGCCTGATCCAACTGGCCCAGAATACTTGGTTTAATAACACCACAGCCATCATTAGGAAGTGATTCTGCTTTGTGGAAGTGAACAAGACTGTTGGTTTTCTCTAGATCAAATGTGCTAAATATTGAGATACTTTTCAGGCAACTGCTGACAAAGCGAGTCATAAATCATTAACTTTTAACACAGATAAAAAAAAGATATTAAGGACAATAAAACATGGCATGTTTGCAATATGCAATACAATGTAGTAGAAAGACCTGAGTTTGGGTGTTATAACCTACCTGACGCATGGCTTCAGATAGAACTCTTTATCTGTCGTGCCTCAGCTATACCATCTCTGAGGGGTTATCTTCCTCGTAAGGGCAATGGAAGGTTAATTGAGTGAGTGCTTGTAGTGAACAGAGGCCTGACCTGACATAGAACAGGCATTCACATCATCCAGATGGCGACAAGATCCTGGAGTAGCCGTGACTTAGTAACGGAGGCCAGTGGATCTTGGTCGAGGTCCTGCTGCTAGAGAGCTGGCTGTGTGTGTAGCCTGGAGTGAGTCACTAGGATGCACTCCTTCTAAGTTTGTAGTTAAGAGAGTAGACTCTGCAAAGTTCCTTAACTGATGAGCTGATGGGACTGTTCCTTGGTTATATTCCACACTACAGCACCCCAGAGCCAGACATGGTTACTGAGGGGACTCAAGATGTAGACCCCAGGAACTGGAGTTTGAGTATTGATTAATTTTAATAAAAGGTTTATTTTAATTTTTTATTTGTTCATCATCCATCCATCATCTACCCATCTATCCATCATCTATCTATCTATCTATCTATCTATCTATCTATCTATCTATCTATCTAGTGTGTGTGTGTCTGTGTATATTGTGGAGTACATATCACAAGATACATGTAGAAGCCAGAGGACAACCTATGTGATTGTATTCTCTTCTGCCATATAGATATTGGGAATTAAACTCAGGTGGTCAGGCTTTGTGGCCAAGTGCCTTTACCCGCTGAGTCATCTCACTGACGCAGAAGTTTACATTTAAATAGTCACTGTGGCTAGCAGCTATTGATTGTATGAGACAGATCATCTTTATTCATTTGTTTGCTTCTGAGACAGAGTCTCTCCATGCAGCCTTGGCTAGTCTGGAACTTGTTGTGCAAACTCTGTTGACCTCAAACTCAAACTCGTAGAGATCTGCTGGCCTTTGCCTCCAAGTGCTGGGTTAAATATAGCACACCGCACCTGGCCAGAACAGCTCTGTGGATGTAAAGTTCCCAATTTACTCTTGAGGACTGCTGGTTAGACTATGGCTTTATGGGTGGCGGTGACACTGGGGAGCTGTGGATTTCCTGTAGCCTTTCCAGGAACTGAAAGACAGGTAGTTCTATATTTGCTCTAACTTTAAGTAATTAAGTAAGCATATTTGCGTACTGTTTTCATATCATTTAAGTAGTTTTGAGGTCATCTCTATTGTACGTCTCTGCTCCCACTCTTCAGTACATTTTCTGGAACCAAAGAAAGAGATAAAGTGACAGCTGTGCCACTTCCCCTGCAGCTGTGTCTTGCCTATTTCCTAAACACTTTTATATTTGCTTGGTCAAAATCTGGTCTAGTTTTGTGCATACCATGGCAACGAAGATTTGCCCTTTGTTCTGTTTGGGAGGCCCAAGAAAATCTACGATAGACACTTAGAGTTCTTGGGTGCTTCAGTGTATTTAGATGTGCTCTGTCTATGACCTTTTAAAAACTGTAGCAGGGAAGTGACCCTGTAGGCTTGAAGTGCCCCCATTTCATTTGTGTTGATATTCATCAATATCCTCAGAAATTCTTTGGAGAAGAGAAATGAAGGAAGCTCCAGAATTTTCCCTAGTAAGTGCCTTAAGTCCCTCTAACCAGAAGAGTCTTGCTTGGTGCCTGTAACTAAGACATTCCAGGCTTTGCAGTACTGGAGTGAATATGTGACTTCCTATGAATTTATTTAGAGAGGAAGCAATTTAGACATTCCTCAATTCCTTAATTTCCTGTAAGTATGTTAGATAATTTCCCAATACCTTTCTACTGGGTATTATAGAATATCTTATTTATTTATTTATT
Organism: Montemys delectorum; assembly: GCA_019843815.1. Classification (NCBI taxonomy): domain Eukaryota; kingdom Metazoa; phylum Chordata; class Mammalia; order Rodentia; family Muridae; genus Montemys; species Montemys delectorum. Next base: position 9,076 of record JADRCD010214672.1, on the reverse strand, counting down.
TATTTTGGTCAACTTGACACCAGTTGGGGAAATCTGGGAAGAGAAACCTCATTTGAGAAAAATGCCTCCATCAGATTGGTCTGTGGACAAGTCTGTGGAACATTTTCTTGATTAATGATTGATATAAGCAGGCCAAGCCCACTGTGGGCAGTACAATCCCTGGGCAGGTGCTCTTGGGTTGTCTTAAAAATCAAGCTGAGTAAGCCATAGGGAACAAAATAGGAACAGCATTCCTCTGAAGATGCTGCTTCAATTTTTGCCTCCAGGTTGGGTCCTGCCTTGGCTTTCCTCAACAATAGACTGTGTTTTCCTTCGTAAGTTGCGTGTTTGGTTCTGGTGTTTATTACAGCAATAGAAAGCAAACTAAGGCACTCCTTTTCCTTATTTTTTACTACAGAGTAATACGTTTTAGAGTGGGGAGGCCAGTTTTTTTTTTTTTAATTAAGATGTGCCTGTTTTATGATAGAAACTTAATTTCTCTGTAATACAGCGTTACTGCTGAGTGCTGACAAATACATAAAGATCCACGAGCTTCCTGATTCAAGCTGGAGAAATCCAGGTTGAGGCTAGACACAATTAGGACCAATTATTAGTGGGGCTCTTTTGACTAGGTTCCAAGGGCTGCTCTAATCTGGGTTTTCACTGTGTAGACTGAAGGTTAGAGCTGTGTGTTTCCTACTAAGGGACTCTTTGAGAAGGTTAAAAAAGCCTCTGACTTGAGTGTGCTGTCTGTCTGTCTGTCTGTCTGTCTGTCTATCTATCTATCTATCTATCTATCTACCTATCTACCTATCTATCCACCCATCCTTCTAGCTATATAGCTATCTATGTATCTATCTATCCATGTATCTATCTATCCATGTATCTATCTATCTATGTATCTTATCTATCTATCTATCTATCTATCTATCTATCTATCTATCTATCTAT